>CM060958.1:49046730-49066730 GCA_030765055.1 Mantis religiosa | reverse complement strand
TTTTTCCTGTTTTTACGTTATATAGTTCAGCCACCTCTCTTGCCTTTAAGTCTATGGGTATTGTTCCCGTGATTATGCAGAGTGCTTCATGGGAAATTGTCCTATATGCCTTTGCCATCCTTGTGAGCATTAATCTTTGAACTCTAACATATTTCATTTGGTTGTGTTTCTTTTCTAATGATTCCATCCAGACTGGTGCAGCGTATAGTAGAATTGGCAGTATTGCTCCTTTATATATTATTTCTAGAGCCTGATGTTTTAAGCCCCAAACTATCCTTGCCGATTTAGAAAGTGCATTGATTAATTTGATGCATTTTTCACTCACTTTGTTTATGTGGTCGTTGAAAGTGAATCGGCTGTCTATGGTTATGCCTAAGTAATCCAACTTTTCTACTTGCTCCAGTTGTTTCCCATTCATGTAGATATCTATTGTATTATTATTGTTATTATTATTGTTATTATTATTATTGTTATTATTATTGTTATTATTATTATTGTTATTATTATTATTATTGTTATTATTATTATTGTTATTATTATTATTATTATTATTATTATTATTATTATTATTATTATTATTATTATTATTATTATTATTATTATTATTATTATTATTATTATTATTATTATTATTATTATTATTATTATTATTATTATTATTATTATTATTATTATTATTATTATTATTATTATTATTATTATTATTATTATTATTATTATTATTATTATTATTATTATTATTATTATTATTATTATTATTATTATTATTATTATGATTATTATTATTATTATTATGATTATGATGATTATGATTATGATGATTATGATTATGATGATTATGATTATGATGATTATGATTATGATGATTATGATTATGATGATTATGATTATGATGATTATGATTATGATGATCATGATTATGATGATCATGATTATGATGATCATGATTATGATGATCATGATTATGATGATCATGATTATGATGATTATGATTATGATGATTATGATGATTATGATTATTATGATTATGATGATTATGATTATTATGATTATGATTATTATGATTATTATGATTATTATGATTATTATGATTATTATGATTATTATGATTATTATGATTATTATGATTATTATGATTATTATGATTATTATGATTATTATGATTATTATGATTATTATTATTATTATTATTATTATTATTATTATTATTATTATTATTATTATTATTATTATTATTATTATTATTATTATTATTATTATTATTATTATTATTATTATTATTATTATTATTATTATTATTATTATTATTATTATTATTATTATTATTATTATTATTATTATTATTATTATTATTATTATTATTATTATTATTATTATTATTATTATTATTATTATTATTATTATTATTATTATTATTATTATTATTATTATTATTATTATTATTATTATTATTATTATTATTATTATTATTATTATTATTATTATTATTATTATTATTATTATTATTATTATTATTATTATTATTATTATTATTATTATTATTATTATTATTATTATTATTATTATTATTATTATTATTATTATTATTATTATTATTATTATTATTATTATTATTATTATTATTATTATTATTATTATTATTATTATTATTATTATTATTATTATTATTATTATTATTATTATTATTATTATTATTATTATTATTATTATTATTATTATTATTATTATTATTATTATTATTATTATTATTATTAAGACTACACTCCCTAGTGACACATTGCTGCATCCGTCAATTGAATAAATGATAATAAATGAGTAACATATTCGCTAAAATTTTCCAACTGATTTTAACAAGAAGGTTTGAAAACCTTATAATTAACTGACATATTTAAAATTCATTTGCTTGTAATGGTACTCCCTCCAGGTATGTACACAAACTCAACAATTATCATTTTTCTTTTGGTGCTTCTCCTGCATTGTCCACAAATTATGTAGAGCTTCCACAAATTACCTGTTTAGGGTAGATGAAAGTAATAAATACAATTTATTTTTATAGTACGGATAGTACATTTCTATGTAATATTTAATGTACGAGGTCCGTATATTGACCACGCAAATAATAAGACGTAACAAGCGATTAACAGAAGAATACGAATCACAAAAGCTATTTAGTAATGAAAATGGTGTACGAAACAATGCCAAAAATTATCTACATCTTTTTCAGATTGATTATTATTTTCCTTAGCTTTCCACTATATTGACATATCTTCGGCTTTTGCTGCTTGTGTAGTTTTACTGTACTCTTTAATGTGTTATAAAATTTAATGACACGTTTATTATTGTGTATTAATTTAATTAATGAAAATAGGTTATTGCTTGTTTGGCATTAGTTTAAGGAAGTAACACAGTCTTCTTTTTTATTTCAGGTAAGTCAAAACACACCAGGATGGATGGTTAGCATGACAGGTAAAGCTTCCTTTGATTACTTACACAAGTATGCTTCTTAGTGTCATAAAAGATAAAAACAGCATAAACCTCGTGGAAGACCCCAAAATAGTGGACTAATCACCAAATTACTGTACTAGTAAAATTTTGAAATTTGTCTTCGTGTACAAATTTTTTCAGCATTTTTACGTGTTCTTCTTCCACAATTAACAGTATGTTTAAATTTCATTATGACATTCTGAAACATTGTAAAAAAATTAAAAGAATTAATTGAAATTACTTACTTTAAAACTACTCAATTGTTCGCATGATACAGAAAATTAATTTTGAAAAGTTAAAAGTAATGCAATATTATCTTAATACAATACTAATGTACAAAGCTGGCTCCCAGAATGATTTTCAATGTTCTAATTGTTTTAGGATTAAATTAATCTTTATGACTTTGGCAAATACTGGTCCTCAGCGTATTTTTGCTAAATTTGAAGATGAAGCAAAAACAGATGAAGTGTTTTTCTTTCATTTTTATTTTGTTTTCAGAGTTTTGTTTCATTTTTCACTGAAAATTATAACAAAGTAATTTCAAACGGTGTATATTTAAAATGTTTAATGTCGGAAGGTGTAAGGAAAATCAAAATCGAGTAAAATGGTTTGGAAGTAAATGAGGTCTCTGAGCCATGGGTACTTACACAGGTAATTGATTATATGCTGAAGAGTTTAAACACTCTAAGAGAAAGTCAAAACGTGTAATTGAAACTAGATTTTCAAAGTAGTTTTGTACAAATTTCAGCAGTTAGTGCCCATTAACACAAAAGACAACACCATATTTGAATGGACTAGTACAAGGGCTGCTGAACAACACTTGCTAGATAACCTTCCGTTTTGCTTCTACGTGTACAAGGGATTGCCTCCTGGCTAAGGGGGTGTGGAATAATTAGTTCGTGTTGCAGAACGAATTCGAACTGAGTTTTGATGCAGAATTAGTTACCGCGAAGCCTGTCCACTCAGCATCAGGCCTTCCCTTCCACACTTTCGAGAGAAAATAAATACACTTTCATTTTGTACCCCAGGTCTATTTGAAACTACACGTAAAACGCAACGCGATCGTTCGGATTTTCGTTCTACAGCGAGTGATGAGCTGGCAGTTAAGTGCCCTTTTACATACGAGGGCTCTTAAATAAAGAATGATCACAATTTTTTTTGACAACACACCTTTATTCATCCTCATAATTTTGATGGTCCTTCTCAAAATAGTCTACCCTGAATGCGATGCAATTGTCCCAGCGTTTCTGCCAGTCTTCAAAGACATGCTGGAAATCATTTTTTGAGAGATCCTTCAAAATCGCCTCCGCAGCCTTCACCACTGCTTCTGATGATGGAGAATGCCTCTCCTTGAGGCGTTTCTTCAAGTTAGGGAACAGAAAAAAGTCACATGGGGCCAAATCCGGACTACAGAGAGGGTGAGACGTGCACTTCACGTTGATTTTTGCAAGATATTCAGCAACAAAATGGGCAGTATACGGTCACCCATTATCGTGGTACAGCATCAGCCTGCTTCACGGAAATGTGGTCTTTTGCGCCTGTTATGGACTTGCAATGCTCTCAAGACATCGCTGTAGTATTGCCCAGTTACTGATGTGTGTGCAGGTACAACATGCTGATAAACCATTCCATGAATATCAAAGAATGAGATGACCGTAACTTTCCCAGCAGAAGCTTTTGCTATTTGCGGGGGCTGGTGATGAAGGATATTTCCACACTGAGCTTCGCTATTTGCTCTCAGGATCAAAATGATGTAGCCAAGTTTCATCAGCAGTGATTACGTTTGAAATATACTCCGGATCTTCCTTTAACATCAACTCTAACTGCATTTTACCTCAATTGCAGCGGTAGGCGATACTGAACATGTGTGAACTTGCCTGATTCTCACAGGCGGAAACCAGGATTATCAACAATGAAACTACTACGGCGTATTTGCTTCACATTAAGCTAACAGAATATAATTTTATAATATAATATAATGGTATGGAATGGGACTTTATTGCGAAAAATTATGACCGTAACAATTATGATCACTCTTTATTGAAAGCCCTCGGAAACTTAATGGTTAATGTTAAAATAACTTACAAAATACTTACCAGAATATTTTTCACATTGAAGTGCTACCAACACATTTTAAACTGTGAGGATTAGATCATTTTTGCACAGATGTCTCCAATTTCTTCCAATATTTCCCCAGGAGAAGCATGTCAGGCATTTGTGGAACATCGGCTATCATAAAAAAGAAGACGCCGTGTGTATCAGAAGGCCAAAACGATAAGGAACGTTACCTTCTCAAAGAAGAATGGGGCTCTGTTCTCTGTACCAAATTTTAATCCAATTTAGACAGTGTAGGGTCCTGCTTCGCTATTTGGACAGGTTTCATGTATAGCTGCCATTGGCTCAAGGCAGCCCCAGGGCTAAAACATTAGCACAGAAGTTAAATGCCGTGAATCTGCCATCGATCGTAAAGTTTCTAGCAACTTGGAAATGTGCCGCAGGAACTTTGTGTTAAATGGCGCCACAAACTTTCACGTACATTTTTATTCTCACCCACAAACATTAGGTGGATAATTTCTCTCGAGGTAAAAAAAGCGTTTCCCCACAAAATGTCATTGTCTTTACATAGTTATATAAATAAAAAGAGAGAACATTTATTCATTTGTGCTATAAACAGAAGAATATGTACAATGGCAAATGCAGGAGTGGAAGAAAAATACTAGCCTCATCCATTAGGTTAATGTGCGAGTGGTGCACAACCAGTTATCTCCTTTTTCCAAAGTCAATATCTATAGTTCTCCTGCAATACATTTTTTCTTCTCCAGCCAGAGAATGTTAAGCTTACAGCTGCTCATGCTTTTCGCAATAAAGCATTGCGAATATTTTCTTTCTCTGTAACGTATAGTGATTAACTAGTTACTTAAGGCCAAAGGAAGGTGCCCATGCATGCGATACAAGTTAGATGGACACAGTATGAATGACGGCAGATGTACAGCACGGCCGTCAAAGTGCAAATGTGGAAAACAACGTAACTCAGTACTCCGTGAACTAGTGTATCACCACTTTCTAAATACATACAGACGCAAGGTCAAGGTAGGTACTACGCAACTATTTTCTTTCCCCTCAGTGAAGCGATTGTCATGGTCAGGCTATATCCATTACAAACTACCTGCAATGTGTACATACGCGGCCGATGACAGTACCGTCCATATGCAGCGTATCTATACAAAACCGCACATCTTCCGTCATTTAGTAATTACGTAAGTACAATGTGACTCACAAAAAATTTATATAACTCAAAAGCTCAGTTTCAGAAAGGTGTAAGTCTCTATAAAGGAGAAACAGCTCAAAAATGAAATGTTGGTCAAGGACCAAACCTTGTTTGTTGGTGTTTACCGGTATGCAAAATAACACCCAGAATTTGGAATGGAATGCTTAATCTCAGAAAACCCATAGTGAACACTTCATTTGTATGAAAATGTCAAAAACATGTGCTACTTTAATGAAAATTGTCAAAGCCCTATTTGGGAAAACAAACATTTTGGAACACTTTCTCTGTAACGAGTGGTAGGGGTTAGGAATATCAATTTGAAGAACCTCGTGCCACATCTTGGAAGACAATGTACATAAACACAGAGCTCTTTGTAATTTTTTTCTTTAGCCAGTGGTTGTCAAGCAAGTATTCGCGGTGTTTTGAGAACCTTAAACATTACGGGTAGAAGGCATTCTTTATCTGCTTATTTAACAATTAGTAGAGAAGGTAGGAATGAAATATTTACTTTTGCACTTTTATTTGCAAAGCTATTGATAGCATTTAGTCAGACGTGGTGCTGTTAAAATGTTTACCAAACTCCAATGCGAAAAATGTATCTTTCTCATATTTTCTTTTTGTGACAGTTATTTGTTTTACCTACACTTTCGAAAATATTGCATAAATATATATTTAGTTTACTGTTATGATGCTTAGAAGATATTTCCACCAATTGCAACATATTTCAGGATTAATTTACATTAAATTTTTTACTCCAAAATTTTTGTACTCTATTGAATTTTCAAAACCAAATTAAGCGTATTTTAGCATAGATATTGAACATACAGGCCTACATACATTATGAGCACTTCAATATATGTAGCATTATCAATGTTTAAGTGGTGCAGAGGTAGTGAGCTCGCCTTGTAGTAGATTTGCGGTTGTTTAAGGGCACTGGGAGGTTATTTTTACCCAGACAGGGCTAGTTTTTAACAATATTAAAATATAAATATACAAAAAGCTAAACATTTCCATAAATTGAAATTTGGCATGGTTATTGTATAAGGATGTGTGCATTTAACGACTGTATAATATTTACATTAAGTTCATACAGTTACTTACAAAAGGGGCATAAGGCACTCTGTGTATCCTGAAAAAGAGTATTCCACCCTATACTTCAGGTCTGGGTTCTTTGTAGGAATTTAAAGCTATAGGCACCAATCTTTTTCCGAAATAACATAAGACACAGTTTTATAATCTGAACTAAATAATAGGCATACATAGTTTTTACTATACCCATGAAATATTATTTAGTTGTGTTAAAAAAATAGTTTTAAGGAGTGAATTTTATTTTCCCTCCATTTTATAAATTATGAATATAAAATTTAGATTAATGGATTCAGGGAATATTAAAAAATAAGAAATAAACGTTTTTTTACCAATTTATTTTATAGTTTTTGAGAAACATGTACCTGAAGTATGAAAAATCAAGGTTTTGGGAAATCACGATCGAAGATTAACCTACCGTTCTTTTTAAATTATATATACTCTCAGAACAAGCCTCCTCCATATTCCCGCTCAGTTAAGTTTTCCTCATCTTTTCTTTTCCTTTTCTTACTTCTAGCTATACTTTGAAGCAACTGAGCTGTTCGTTTTGCCTCTGAGAGTCGACGCACATCTGTTTTTAGACATGCTACCCTCATATTTTGACCAACCTTTATTCCCATTTTTGTCATTACTTTATGAATACCACTGCACCCATAATTATAGCAAATAACACTATTATATACACCAAATTTTAAAGTTTTTGGCCCAGCATGCACAGTTTTTGGAATTGTTTCCCATATTATATAATGAAAACTTTATTTGGATTTTGGGTTCGACCATGCAAGCACTTTCTCAGTAATTCATCTTGAGAAATTTCCCTAAATACTGGTTTAATTGCCAAAAGAACGTATTCTGGAAGACAGTGTTTATGTTTATAAATTTCTTTCCTAATCTGAGCTCTTTGAAAGCCACACCATGTGTCTTCACCTTTAGGACACAAATTATGCTGTGGATAATTTATGAAAATAAATGACCCAAATAGCTTGTTTCATTTCTGCAATTCTTTTACCTGTATTTCTCCTGACAGCTAGTCCATAATACTGCTGAGGAGGTCAATCTCATTGTCTGTTAGTCTTCCACGACCTGCAAGTGCTTTGCCATCTGGAAGAATCTTTCCCTTCATACTACATCAGAAAGTGGGCATGTCATTGCGCCGCCATCTTTAAATTGATGGATTAAAGGTATTCAGTACCAGCTGACACCTTATGTTATATATATCATTTAAAAAGCTGAAGAATTATATATTTTTAACACTAAGAACAAAAAATCGAACTCTCAGTGCCCTTAAAGAACCTTAAGGCTGACAAATAAGCTTCCTAACAGTGTCAGTTGTCTTGCTCGTTGATACCGAAATTAGTTGGTGAGATAACTGTATTTATAAAAAGCAAGTAGTAATAGATAGAAAAATATGGCAATAAGCTGAGTGTAAAGTATAAACGCGTGAAGTAAGGTTTTATAATGGAACATTGGCTAAGGCAATTTAAGTGTTGAGACAAACCCAATTATTGAGAATTGGAGTAGTCACTTAATCAGTGTTCTAGGGAAAGAAAACCATTAACGTAAATGTCAGATCCATGGAAAAGATATAGCTTAAACGTCCATGAACTTCTTAAAATTTGGTAAGACTTCATATGAAGTATTTGTGTTTAACTGGCAAATCGTTATCTTCAATTTTAATATAGAAGAAACTTTGCTGAATGTAGTGTCTTTTTCTCGTGTGTTAAAATCTTGAAGTGCTTACTGTGATGCGTTATTGGCAATCACAGGGGTTAAAGACAGCACATGTGTTATTTAGACCAGCTGGTCACTGCTAACTTAGTATTTCTACGACTCAAGGCAAATTAACGCCTCGTATTATTATGTAGAAACTAGTACATTGTACGATAACGTCGGATACGTCAAATTACTTTCCATTAATGTGACATATGTGCAACAGGGCGCTGACACATATAGCAGTTGCGCAGCGTCCATAAATATAAACCAAAGTATTTATACTACTAAAGCAGTGCACCATTAGGCTGATTCTTACACTTTACGAAATATTTCATTAACCCTCGGGCTTCTAACACACACAACAGAAAGATAATTGATTCACTTACTTCTTAAGTGTGCTACACTGCTTCAATGGTCATAAAAACGCAGATGCTCTGACATTACTATATTAGCAAAAAGATGCTATTTCTAACACCCCTGCTGCAGTAAGATGGTATTCAAGGGCACATTTGGCTGACGCCAGATGGTATCATGTACCACTCATTATTTTAAACTTATCCCTGAGGTTCTGTGCTCTATGTGGATATCGCGAGGACCAGCCAACTCGAATCCTGCTTATTTAAGGTTTGAAGCGCCGTAGGGCTCCTTTTGGCCTATCTCCAAAGTTGGTTCCTCATAGCTCCCTTTAAAGATGATTTTACATGTTAAACATAAATGACTTTCTCTGCTTACTTTTGTACACATTATTTTTTACGGACTCTTATCCTTCCATCTGCTAAAGTTAATCGAGATAGACATTTGTATAAATAGCATTATCATATATTTTCTTGTAGGAAGAATAGCAATGTGAGAATGTACTAGGCTTAAATAACTGCATTCATTTGTACAATTAAAAGTTTAGAAGAATTATTTAAAAACTAACAACCAAACGAAACAAAATTTAAAAAAACCACAAAAAGTGAGGGAGACTTGAACTCGTTCACTTGTCAGTTGAAAGCTAATGTCATAGCCACTGAGCCAGAGGGAGTGATCCGAAATTTCAGTTTCATGTGCTGTGCACTCGTCATTAGCAGTGGCGTACTGGCACTTCAGAAACTTACAGCCATAACTTCCGCATTTGAACCAACAGACCGTAAGTCACCTCCATCAAATTACTTATTTGAGATATATACAAATGCTGTAAAAGTATTTCGGTGTAGTTTATTCACACCCTGTATTTACCAAGGATATTGTGATTGCGTGGGTTACGTAGATTTAGAAATACGGTTCGCTTAAGTTTAGAACAACTTTTGCTCCAGTAAGAAAACGTGAAATTGACAATCAGCTGTCTTAGAGGCTGACTCGGTAACAACTGCCGCTTTTTTATGTTTTACGTGGCAGGAAAAATTCGATTTGCCCACACCAGCCCCTTGGGCAGGTGACATAGGAGTCGCCGCTCCGGTGGGGTCTCCGGAGCGGAATACCTACTTAAAACTTAAAAAATAAAACTTCAACTGACTAGGGCAGTAGCACTAGTGAAGTTCGCTGGTTCCGCTCGTGGCACCCAGATTCAGAAGTAGTGTTGATGGCTGCGGCGAAACGCATGGAGTGACGGGGGGATAGACGTCACGGCCACTAGGCTCTGACGCCCACCATTCCTTTCAAGAGGTGGCGTTCTTCCTATATTGCTCCGTGGTGATCGATGTAGGTCTCCTGAGGACCTGTATCTAACGGAGGGTATCGGCGTGGCAGATCCGGTGGTGGCGTCCCTCGGGTGCGGTTGTCTCTGCGTGTCGGAGGGGCCCCTTGCATGGGTGCTAGTGCCCTTGTGAGGTTTCTGATGTTAGTGCTGGAGTTCTGATGCATCCTGAGAGCTCCCTCAAGCTTAGCTAGCGGGAAGAGGCGTGTATCGTTGATGTAGCCTACTATTTTCTCCAACTTGGCCTTGCAGTAGTCCAGGGTTTCTGAACTACCGGCAGTCTCCCGGGTACCGCGCTGCGAATCCTGGGTGGCTTCCTTTACCTCGTCCAAAGTGCCAAGTAAGGCTGCCTCCCAAGTTGCTCCCCGCGCAGTCAGCTCCATGATTGCTGTCTGCATGTCCTGGAATGTGGTGCTGAAGTACTGGAGTAGTTCCGTGGCTTTCTTTGTGGTGGCGTGTGAAGTTTTAATATGTTGGAGTAGCTGTGAGTCTGGCTGATGTGTGAGGGCTTTGGCTTACTTGAGATGTTGCTGTGTATGGCGGGTTTGGGTGTGACAGCGTGGAGGGTGTGATTGGTGAGGATGTTGATGTGTGCGGTAAGGTTGGTGTGGCTGCTGCTGTGTGCGTCTTCTCCTCGAGCTTCTCGGGCACGCCGCTTGGCCGGTGAAGTGCCCTGCCTGGTTGCAGGTGGCACAGTACAGCGGGCGACGCGTCAGATCATGTCCGGTGCAGGCTGCGGTGAGGCATGGGGCGCCGCAGTAGTGACAGCGCGGGTTGTTGGTGCAGGAGTCGGCAGCAGAGGCGGCAGGGGAATGGGCGGCTACCCAGGCTGGCCTCAATCTGGAGCACCTGGCCGAAGGCTGGGAGTCCATCTTTTAGCGCAGCCTGGTAGTCGCTCTCTTCTGTGAACTCTAGGCGAATTAGAGGTGAGGGTCCCCTGTAGGTGTTGATGCGCATGGCCCTCCTTAGTGAAGGCCATCGGTGTCGGGCTGCCTGTAGAATAATTGCATCAGTGAGATGCCTGTGCACTCCCCGAATGACCGCTGTATGTAGGCAGTGTGGCGGCTCGGGGAGGCAGCGACAACTCCGAGGCATTTGGCGGCGAGTCTTCTTTTGGCTGCCCATGTGTGGTCAGCGGTACAATTTCTGCTTCAGCAGTACTGGTGGTCGGCGTTGGTAACGGCGGTGATCTCTCGGGAGCTTCGAGAGATTGCGGCGAGCACGGCAGTGGTGCTAGAGACGTAGCAGGGGCTGCATGGTTTTTTTCCGTTGCCTTAACGGGCTCAACTGCGTTGGTAGTCTTCTTCTTTTTCTTCCCTGCCATGATCATTCGGCGAATGCTGAGAGCGAAGTCTCTACTAACACCTTGCGGGTATTTATACCGCCCCAGCCATTGTTTTTAGAAAGCCGCAGACCTTCCGAGAAATTTTGCAGCAGCAACAACGCGCAGAACGTTCCATTCTCTCTCTGTCTCCTTTCCTCTCCTGGCAAGCACCCAGCTCTCTGGGCAAACGCCCAGCTCCGGCCTGTGGCAGCAGCATAACAACGCCACACGGTGACAATATCCTTGTCCTCTTCGTGTGTTTATTAAATCTATTATTATATTTTATGCTAGCATGTTATTTTCGATAATTTCTTTGAAATATATTACTCCTCTAGCGAAGTAAGACTACTCGTCTCTTACAGGGGAGCCCAAGTGGTGTTTGTGGTGGACGAAATGATATTTGTGACACTGTTGCTGACATTAGGCTTCGGAGACAGTTGTCTGTTTCACAGCACTTGAATGGAAAATACGTGCCCACCGGTTTTCATGGTGTCTGCCCCTGGTATGGCACTACCATCACTCACAATAGCCACGAGACCACTTCATCTCTCCTCTTCTATCGGTTGTAAATGACCTAAACAACCTAACAGGATGCTGGAAGTTAACTCAGCCTAAAGTCATTTCGGAAGCATAATTGATTTACTTCAATTAATTCTCCTCATTAATATGGAACCAACGGTGGGGTAATGTCTAGTGTAAGTTTCTAGTCCATGCTGTAATCAATATTTGAGTTCATACTTCCATATGCTTCAGGACAGAGTGAATTTCTCTATATAAGTAAGGCACTGATTATACTTCTGAAGGTGCATTAAATTTGTCGGTCCTAATGAATCGAACATTTTCGTCTATGCTTGAATTGGTGTTTAAATCTCGTAAATCAGGATAGAAATGGAGATCTGTAATCTAGATAAATGGTAAATATAATAAATTAAATAGAAAGATGAAACTATAAACGAAAATTGTTTTAAGGACTTTATGTTTGGGAAATCAAAAAATGATGTAATTCAAAATGAATGTATTGACCATAGGGAAATGCGATGTAGACTAGAATAATTAGTTACCATGGTGATAAGGTAAAAAGTCAATAAATGGAGGTAAGATAGCGACTTTTGTGACGTGACCCAAAAGCGAACAGACGCGTGTACAAACCATTGCATGTTAATGCAAGAAGCAAGTTGCATACCTGAGATTTGGAGCAGTTATAATCAGGGTCGTATTCCTAACAAACTAGTGTGGGGACGCTCATCTAAACAATTTTCCAGATGCTGGAGAACCGATCATAATTCTACACTTGTAGATTCACCTCCCTGCTTCGATTGTCCTCAGCATGCGTACGACATTTTATCCATTACTTTTTTTTTAACCTCTGGGTTCCACATAAGTACTGGAGGTCCATTAAGTCATAAACATTATTTGAATGTATTTTGTATGCATATATACATCATATATTGTATATGTAATGTATTTTTGCAGCATTTTGAATGTCAAATTAAGAAAGGTGAATAATTAAAAGTATAAATACTATTATTAGTAAAAGGACTGCGCCCCCCTCCGAAAAATAGTGGGGGACGTACATCCGCGTCCCCCCTCCACTACAGCCCTGGCTATAGTTATTTATCAACGTGAGTAGAAGTTTGGATGTAGTGCAAGTTAAATGTATGAAAACTAATGTATTTTGCGTCGTGAGAGAATTGGAACTGCGTTAGAATTATTCCTCAACGTAGGAAAAGTATTATTATTGTAAATTGTGTGAATATATTGATTCAAAATAGAAATTTTATTTAAATTGAGTTTCAAGTTTAAACTAAAGAAAAACTTTGATTGATTTAGTTCCCTAGCACTGAGTTCCATAATCCAAGTATCTGATACCACAATCCAGAGAACATCTCGTGCAAACTGGAGCTACAAATAACGTCTCCACTTGGTGCATCATAACATCTGCATCATCGCAACATCATCATTGGAATACGGCTACAAATGCTGCAGTGACGTGGGACCACCATCATTGCACGTCATCACCATCGTGCAACCGCTGGAAAGATCACCAGTTTCCATATCTCATTGGCCAACAGGATAAAATCGTTGTCAAATCTCTGAACCTTTTTGCGCAGTTGTTTATTTTCTTTCAATATTTCAAGGAATTTGAAAGCATTGTGGCAATCTCGCAAGACAAGTTATGACAATTGATGAACAAAGTCGTGAAGCATTGAATGTGACAAAACTGTGGTTACAAGGAACACACGTAATTCAATTAGGAAACATGGTATTCCAGTTATTCAGCAGATGTCAAAGTAAATACCAAAATTTAACACCTTCAGTTAGGAGAACTAGCAGCTCATTTCCAAATAATATTTGACAATTTGAATTAGGTCATTTGGTTTCTTGAATAAATGTGTTTAGCATAGCCAGCCATGTGACAGAATTATTCTTAACGTATTGTATCTGATACTCATCTAAATTATTAACAATTATTCACATACGTGCCACTACAATGCCAACCGAAAATTGGAATTGCTGTTAACCGCTGTAATGACTGTTTCCCGTTTGCAGATGTTCCACCGTTTCTAAATGAAGTTAAGCTCTCGGGAGCTGGAAATGGGTTTATAACAATGAGGTACGACCACATTACGAGCTGCGTTTAATGTTTTCTAGCTCGGATTCAGTAATCTTCTGTTGCTGCAATTAGCTCTAAATAAAAACCCTGTTTGCTTGTGAACAATTTGTTCATTACTTTTGATGAAGTTTGCTTAATCTGCTCTCTGCTGGGTAACCAACTACTGAATGTGCACTGCTAAATGTGGAAGGTGGAACCACATAGTGATAGAGTTAAATGAAAAATCGCATACCTATAGGCAGCAATGAAAATATTTTTGAGTTCCACTTGGAATAGTTAATTGTAAAATCTATATTCTATTCATATTGCTTTTTGCATTCGTTCTTCTAAACTCTACGAGTAGAATCGCTTATTTTTCTATCAACTTGTAATCGATATACACTTTAATACATTTATTTGTAGGACTAATAGTAATACAGTAGGCTAAAGGGATATATAGATATTTTAAAAGCGTACTACATTAAAGTTGCATTTGAAATTCACGACTAGCAATTCTCAACATTGTCCCTTATGCACTGATGCGGAAATACATTAGATGGCAGTAGTCAAAGGCTTTCAATGGATTTCATAAATCTAAACTTACTTTGGATAACTCAGATAAAGCTTATGTGCATATTAAAATATACATTTATATACTTATAGTTAATTATAAAATAAGAAAGATAACAAGAATAAAATGAATGGCCAACGACAGCTAAAGTAACAAAAGAAGGTTTAAAGAGATAGTAAAATCACAATGACTGTCTTGAGACCAATGCTAGGCCAACCATACTTTTAAGGTAGCGTTAGTTGCGCTAGATAGCGTCAGGCTACATTACTCCGCGTCTGATAGGCATAGAAAGCAGACCTGTGTAGCTTTGCATGTGGTAAAGCTACCGATAAATATACAATTTGCAGAAATATTTGTTTTACAGTGAGTAAATTAACAGTGGAAGTGTGATTGGCATATCTTAAATAATTGCAGGAATGTTTCAAGCACTAAAACTTCATTAAATACGTAAAATTCTATCTTATTTCAAACCACCCACGCATACCATGAACGTGAAGTCTCATAATCTCTGCTGAGCAAGTCTGCAAATAAAACAGATGAGTTTGAGGTGGGTTTGCGGCGGATAATGAAACGTTAAATCGTTTGTCATCTTCTATTTTGTATTACCCTTTATTGTTGCAGCAGCTGTAATAAAGGTAAAAGTAATGATAAATTTGAGTATCTTGAAAAGTTTTTACATTATGAATTTGCAGGTGAGATCTTCAAGTTTCTTTTTGACGGGACGATGGTACATACAAACGGCATTAGCGCTTATAAAGTTAGGTTGTCGCTCTACCCTACCTCACTTACTTTTTACGTGAAGAATTTCTCCACCCTTAAACCGAGCGGAATGGCTCAGGCAGTTTCGTCTAAGTTCCGGGTTCGGTTCCCGTATCCGACCTACCTGACCCATGGTTTTTTTCTCTGGGATTTTCCTGGGTCGCTAGGCGAATGCTCTGTAGGTTAATGACATCCCCCGATTTCCCTGTCCCTCCATTTCATCTCCATTATCATTTCATATCATCTGTCATCTGGTGGTCTCTTTCAGGGTAGAAGTGTCAGTGGGTGTCTCGGCGGTGCATGGTAGGATGATATGCTCTGAGAAAAGCTATTTCCTCCTCCGGTAGGTCGGTTGCCGGTTTCCGCTCCTCTGCTGGGACATTTCTGGACCGCCAGTCAGAGACCTTTCGGGCTCGGATCGCCTGCCTGGGATCATTAGGGCTCGGCTGCTAGGCTGGTTGCCGTACCGCTGTAGGGGAGCGATTTCGTTGTCCTGGCCTAATGGGGGAAGCCTCTATCCAAGTAAACTGCAGGAACCATGCCCTCTGTACTGTCCTGGCTCCTTAGGTCGGCCGCCTTTCTTTTCTCCTTCGCCTGATCCTTCCTCCCGGGGTGCCCCCACTTGGGGGCATAGGAACAATGGGCCCAGCCTGGTGGTCCACGTATCGAATTCTCTCCGTGATGAAATCCGAATCCCAATCCCCCAACATTAGATAGTTCGTTTTTAGTTCAAAAATGCGCCATTGTTAACAGTAAGTTGAACCAAATCTGCCCTTTCCTCTTTGGCATTACGTTGCACATCACTGTTCAATTTAGTAAAACGATCTATGAGTCTAAATCTTGCTGGCAGATTATATAGTATTCTATTGTAGCCAAACATGTGCGCAAACTACAAATATGACTGAATTGAATTGAATATCATGGACACCTAATAGTTATCAAGAAAAATATTTAAATGCAAAGAGGTTTAGTTTTGCTGTAAATGAAGGAGAGGGAATTAGAAATGCTAACGGAATTATCAAATCCCGTGTTATACTAACACCGTCTCTGTTTTCCCTAGAAGAATTAATTACTATTTTGGCGTTGAATAAATTAACGCTTGTTCTTTATAATGAGTTATGCAGGAAGGTAATGATTGTTTTTATCTTATTTTCCTCTTCGCTTCCTCTTTTGTGTTATTGCTCTCGGTTTTCTCATCAGCATTCTTTTTCTCACTATCCCTTCTTTTTCTTTGTTATTATTTCCTTTATTTCTTCATCTCCCGTTTGTAAATTTCTATAGATGAGCCTTCCATTACTTTATATTAATATTTCTTATTTGCATTCTGTTTCTATTTATCTCTTTCTTTTTATTTCTGCCTTACACCTCTCATATTCTCTCTTTTATGTGGTTTCTACTTGGCATTTTCCATTTTCCCCTTCTTTTGTTCTTCCCTTCCCTAGTTTCCTCTTTATTTCTGCTCGTACTCTAATCTTTATATACTCTTCTTTTGCTTATCTATTTATCTCTACACACCCCCGTGTTCTTTGTGTTTTCTTCTCTCAACATATTGTACGAGGGCTGTTCAATAAAGAATGATCATTACTTTTTCCTGACAACGTACCTTTACTCATCCTCATAATTTTGATGGTCCTTCTCAAAATAGACTCCCCTGAATACGATACACTTATCCCAGCGTTTCTGCTAGTCTTCAAAGACATGCTGGAAACCATTTTTGAGAAATCCTTCAAAATCGCCTCCGCAGCCTTCACCACTGCTTCTGATGATGGATAAAGCCTCCCACGAAGGCGTTTCTTCAAGTTAGGGAATAGAAAAAGGTCACATGGGACTAAATCCGGAATATAAGGAGGGTGAGGGATGTACTCCACGTTGATTTTGCAAGATATTCAGCAACAACATTGGCAATATGCCACCGCGCATTATCGTTGTGCAGCATCCAGCCTGCTTCACGGAAATGTGGTCCTTTGCGCCTGATACGGACTTGGAATGTTTTCAGGATATCCCTGTAGTTAACACTTAACTATCCCTTTAGTGTTGTCTAGTTACTGATGTGTGTGCATGTACAACATGCTGGTGTGTGTATGTGTGTAGTGTTTAACGCTCGCTTTTACTACATACGGCACCGCAGGCCATGACACTGATGATACATGAAATGAAGATGGAGCAGTGGTGGAATGAGATGGCGGGGGAAACCTGAGATCCCGGAGAAAACCCGCCCCAGCGCCGTGTTGTCCACCACTAATCTCACTTTGCGGTCGCCTGGGATTGAACCCGGGCCGCCTTGGTGAGAGCCAAGCGGTCTAACCACTGAGCCATGGCGCGGCCTTACAACATGCTGATAAACCATTCCATGAATATCAAAGAATGAGATGACTATAACTTTCCCAGCAGATGCAACCACTTTTGCTTTTTTGGGGGTTGGTGATGAATGACATTTCCACACTGAGCCTTGCTGTTTGCTCTCAGGATCAAAATGATGCAGCCAAGTTTCATCAGCAGTGTTTACGTTTGAAAGAAACTCCGGATCTTCCTTTAACATGAACTTTAAGTGCATGTTACCTCCATTGCAGCGGTAGGCGATACTGAACATGTCTGAACTTACCTGGTTCTCACAGGCGGGAACCAGGAGTACCAACAATTAAACTATTACGGTATGTTTGTTTCAAATTAAGATAACAGAATATAATAAGGTTTAATTTTAGTGCGAAATATTATGACCGTAAAAAAATGTGATCATTATTTATTGAACAGCCCTCGTACTTTTTTACTTTTCTTTCAAAGATTCCTCTAATGTTTTACGTCTCCTTGCCTCTCACCTGCTCTCTACTGCAACATTCTTTTCTATCAGAATGTGAATCAATGTTTTAGGTGTACAGTTTCTCTACTTATCACGTACACACAGAGACTACACTATTTATTAATTATATGTCCTTTGAGAGCAACACAAAGTACATTTGACCAGAGGTCGAGTAGCCAACAAACAGAGTAATAGTGCACATAAACCGTGTTTAACAATGGCGTTGCAAGGATTAGTTCAAAGTTATAACGTAATCGCTTATGATGACATTACAAAGCCGGTGCGGGAGTTGTAAATGTTAATATTTTCCCATTAGTGGTAATTCTCCTACCACGTGTACGACACCAGAGCTGAGTTCCTGGGTTTAAATCTCCTCTGGGACTAATAAAAGACTGTTGTTAAGGAATCGTTATAAACTTCAGTGCTTTGCAGGTGCTGTAAGATACACTTACTGCAGAAGCCAGGACGTACTAATAGAAACTGAGGACAAAGGCTACTCCTAACAAGACCCTACAACTTACCTCTCAGGTAAATTAAATCTTAAAGACCCTCTCTGAGCTGATGAAAATCTATTATCAGCACAGAATATAAAAGGATTGTGCTCTGTGCTGGTACATGGAAGGAGGCTGTTTCCTCATCATCGCAGATGGTAACAATTTGTTTGAATTTGGTGCCAACACGCAGCTAAAGAGCTAGTGAGCTAATAGCCGCTGCACCCGCAGCTAATTAGTCCTACATTCTGTAATCACTAGTGATCACAGAGAAGTCCAAAGTGTGACATTATGATGGTAAAGGATATACACGTTAATGTTAATGTCAGAAGTTCTACTCCCATTAGTCCTAAACTCGTAGAACCAAGGAACCGTGCCTCCTTCGACCAGGGAGTTACCGAGTTGTCGCAAAAGAGCGCCTTTCACCTCCGTGAAGCTTTCCATAGAGCAGGACCTAGAGACTAACAGGCCCCCCATCTGCTCCTATGCACTCAAGACGGGATAGAAGTGGACACGCCACTTACGCGCGCCAACTCCAAAATGGGAAGGCTACTGATATGACCTCGGTGGGACCGCCTGGAGATCTAGCTCACCTTCTACTAGCTATGCTGGCTAATACGTGGGAATATTAATGGCTTCCCTCAACCCCGTCCGGAGACGTACCCGATCATCCACGGGTATCGGGAACCACTGCCATCTCGAGTCCAACCCATTCCGAACAACTCCCAATCAGGGAGGGCCTCGAATGGTAAAGGATATACAACAAAGTGGGTGCAAACTTCGCATAGTGTAACTTACGTGAGGTCTATGCTACTACCGCTATATGGGGGATGTCCATAGTAGGTCCGCCCTCGAAGAAACGTCCTATTGCTGGCGCTGTCAGTCCAGTGGTAATATTTAAAGGAGGCACACATGCCTTTTATACGGCACGAAATCTAGAAACACGCTTAAGACATCGAAAATAAATGCCAGGAAAGAGAACAGAGAGCAAGAAAATTGTCAAATTATACCAAAATTCGCCTACTGACCAGGGAAAGCAATGAAAAATCCAAGGTAAAAGTGAGAGCTTAATAGGAATCTAACACGGGACGTCTCAAATGCCAGCGTGCAGCTATATCCCTGGATATGTTAGTGGATGGACAGGAAGGTGATTATTTATTAACGAATGTGATTTCAGTTGCTGAATCTTTCATTTCGCTTGGAGATTTTGCCAGCTGTGGAACACCAGCATGAAAT
>CM060958.1:48969230-49041730 GCA_030765055.1 Mantis religiosa | reverse complement strand
TAATAATAATAATAATAATAATAATAATAATAATAATAATAATAATAATAATAATAATAATAATAATAATAATAATAATAATAATAATAATAATAATAATAATAATAATAATAATAATAATAATAATAATAATAATAATAATTAATAATAATAATAATAATAATAATAATAATAATAATAATAATTTTACGTCCTCCAACGTAAAGTCATATCCGACGATGAATGGAATGGGTGAAATGATTCTCAAATGAGCCCGGAGTCCATTGAGCTTAGGGTTACCCGACAATCGTCTTTCAGGATAAGGGAAACCTCCGGAAAGAACCTTATCCAGGTAACCCACCCTGACCGAGATTCGAACTCGGGACCTCTTGAGCCTGAGGCAGACATGCTACCACCACGCTACCAAGGCTGGATAATGATAATGATAATAATAATGATAATGATGATAAACATAATAATCGTGATAATCATAATAATAATAATCTTTCAATGTTCCTCCCTTTTTCTCGGAGAAGAGCTTACGTTGCATAACCGGGAACAAACTGTTCTGTGCTCAAGGAATATCCACAGCAATTGACGCAGAAAAATTCCAACGTGCCTTACCTTGTTACTATACCAAAAAGTGGAAAAATGGAAGGAAATGTGGGACAGGACTATCAAACTAAAATATGAAATTAGAGTGAGGTGGGCATGTGGAAATAAATGTATGCAAATCGCGTATTTATTTTCCGTTTAGTGTAAGTGTGGTTAGGCTTTGCCCTTTATGGCTACATCCATTCATTCTAAGCAGGGCAGTTACGAAGTGTGGGTACATCTATTCCCTTGTAAACGGAATTATATCAGCAAGCCCAAAGCTCTGCTGCATTCATAAATACTGATTATCAACATCAATGAAGACAACGGGGCCTGGTTAATTGAAATTTAATACAAGTTCTGACTCAGATCAGAAAATACGTTTTAAGGACTTCAGGTGAAAGAAACTGAATAGTGAATACGCATTAACATTTAATTTGTGGACGTCAGAAACGTTTGCATAATTTCATGCCCATAATGATTATGTTTACAGACAGCACATCAAACTCTCAGATTTCCTTAATGGTTTTCTTCTTCGTTGAATATTATCCTGAGGTAGACTTCACTAAACATTAGTCCTGAAACATGAGAGGACAGTGATTTATGGCAGTGTTGAAGGCTTTTATTTATTTCTTAATCGATGAAGGTATTGAAACAAATACACTCATCCACTCAAATGTGAGGTTAGATTCATTTCAACAGAATTCAACTAGGCAGAAAAATAAAAGTGTCTGCCTCTGTAAAATTATCAAAATCGGATTATTGCATCGGATTTGGAGCTGGTTACCTTCTCAAGCTACCTTCAAATGTACTCGGAAGCTAAGGTAGTATCAATTCATGGAGGGGGAATTATTCGTAAATGCTTATCCCAAATTTTCGCTTTCCTAGCATTTGCCGTTCTCTTTGTTTCTCCATTCTGCTATGTGATAAATTGTTTACATATGTTAAATTGCCACTAAAATGAAACACGGTACAATGCAAAACTCAAGCAAAATGAGTGTAAAATCTAATGCAGGTTATGTATATCACATTAAATCAGTGGTTGTAAATAAGGCATATACAGTTTCTCAAAGTTTTTAACCATATTTTTGTTAATAACTTCACTTTTAGACATTATTCCCAAAAGAGCAGTCTTAATGCATATTAAAGAAGTTTTCATAGTGCAGATAAATGCTCTATTGCATAATTTTCATTGCTTTTCTCATGCAGGAGTTGTAAATTCTTTTCTTTTAATGATTTACTCGGTTTGTATAATAGTGCCTTCTCAAGGCCAACATTGGGATCTTGTATGAGACTTACTGGGCTTCTTTTGTGGAAAGCTAAAGCTTCTTTTCGGCCCAAAGTCCTGTCAATGACGGTTTAATGGTGATGGCAGTTTATGAGCAGTTAAAAATTCAAGCGTAGTAATACTTAAATAGTTACAGCTTATCGTGCTAAAATTCATAAGATGGTGCATTCTATATCCCCAAACACTCGACAACTTGCATAAAATAACTAATTTATCAGGATCCAACATTTATCAGCTAACTTAACAAACTCGGAGCCACCAGTGCATAACCTGAGGGATCCCATGGAGCACCAGTGCACCACTCGCTGCAGATTCATAAAAAAATTGATTTACTCGAGACAGCACAAAAAATTATCGCACAACGAGAAAGATATTTGTAAAAGGTTGCCTCAGAAGTCAGCCAGTTCCACTCAAATTTTAAGGATTAAATGAAATGCTTTTTGTAATTGGTAATCCTCTCAAAGTAATCTAAAAAGCCGAATCAGTAATTTATGTTAATGAGAAAAACTCTTGGAGAATACATGAAGCTGAAGCGATACTCAGACTTCCGAATGCTGGTGAGTAATGCTGTCTGTTAAGTTTCACATTTACTACGCGAAACAGTTTATTGGCGATTTTGACTTTCAGCAGCAACATTTCTGAAGCAAGTACCGAATGTATAGTGCAGCCTTAAAGTCACAAGAAGGTTATATAAACCAAATTTCTTTGTTTTAACTTCTCTTATCTCTTCACTTACAAGTTACACTGAATTAAAAAGATTTTTATGAAACAGCTCCAAATGAAGAGGACTTTACCGCCGTCTTTTACAAAGTTAGGGTTATGTTAAGTATAACCCTCTAGGAAGTTCTTTAAAAAGAAAACTGAAAGATAAAATTCACATATATAATTCTGTAAGGATGACAAATAATGATATTTGATTAATATTTAAGAAAGTAATTAGCATATATTTAAAACAAAGGAGATTTTGCACATGCTGACTTCGGCAAGCAACTCCGAGAACTTGCACTGCAAAAGTCAATCGACAGCTGACGTAGAACATGCGGATAAATGTATTCAAGGGTTCAGGAGCTTTTGTTTCCATTGCAGCTGACAGATGAATAAAAAAATAGGAATTTATTCGAAGTTGCAGTCTAAATGCACGACATTTATAGCAGGGAAGGGACTTGAATAAGCTTCCTTCGTAGGGAAGCGTTTACTGACATTAAAGCGTGAATTCGTCTCCCAGGAGAACTGTGATTTGTTTATGTGAATCTAGCTCAAAGCATTTGGAATTTCCCTCAGGATTCACCTTGGCAGACAAATCTACATCCTGGTTGATACTAACGAAATGTTGTGCGGGGAAAAAAAAAAAACACGTATGGGGGTGGGGAAGTTTAAAAGGGGCCATAAATCACAGCGAAAGGTGAAAATAAACAAGAACTTTGTTTCAATGGAGCAGCGTTTTTTCAAAGGATGTGTTGATTTAAGCTTTTGACAGCAAAATGTTGCTTGTAAATATTGCCTGTTGATATAACCTCTAGAGAAACATGTGACATTTGAAGGTTTGTTAAGTATACCTTCTGAAGTTCAAAGGTTGTACACCTTCTCTACGAATTATCATTCACATTCATAACCAAAATATCAATAGTAATATTATCGTGTATGTGATACGCGCACATGGATTGTACTTTGGGTGCGCGAATGTGCCAACTATCGACGGATTTAGGTAATTCTTTTGCCATTTAAAATCACCGTATCTACTTCCCAGTGGGAATAGACATAGTGTGGAAAATATCTGTGAATTTAACTTAGATATAGTCTAAAATATGTACATTACAAAACTTAGTTCCTAGATCCCAAATAATTTTGCAACCTTAGCTCCAATTAATTTGTTTAGAGATGGTATAGACTTTTACAGCTCTATGTGTTTGTATTCTAATGCATTGTATAGAATATAATGCAAGTCCTTTTGAAATAAACATCAATATCTATACGTACAATTAGCTCACACCTTATGGTATCTATAAATTTAGTTAAGCAAGAAATATTTGCTGTATTTACCACGAACTAGAGTTAGAAGAATTGGTAAATGTTTTAAAACAAGGTTGAAACAACAAAGCATCTGGCGTAGACAACATTAATACTGAACTGCTAAAGCATGCTCCAGGTAATTTCTAAGAAAGATTATTGAAATTATATAATAAATGTTGGACACAAATAACAATTCCCAAAGAATGCAAAATAGGAACAATAGTATAATCTTTTTTAAATGGTGATAGAATTGGGCCCGAAAATTATAGAGGAATTACCCTACTCTGCTCAGCCTATAACATATATACTGGGAATATAAATAATAGATTTTTAAAAATAGTAGAAACATTTTTAATGGACGAAGAGACAGGAATTAGGAAGGAACAAAGTTGTATAATGTCTTTTCCCTCATACAAATTATTGAAAAATGAAAATAATTTAACTTCGATAAAACAACTAAATTAAAATTATGGGAAATACTAGAGAAAAAAGTCTTATCAGAATATTTAATAAATGTAAAAACTTATATACAGAAATAAGTCACGATAAATAACTGAGAAGCAATACTGATTTCAAAAGGGGTTAGGCAAGGTTGTCCAATGTCAACCACTCTCTTTATTGTATACATAGACGACATGATCAAATCAGGGAAATAGCAAATGACAGTGGGAATCAATCTATGGAACATAACAGTAAAAGAGTGGTTTTTGCAATGTGATCAAATATTAACAGCAAAAAGCAGAAGAATATTCAAAGAATGGCTTATAAATTACATCAAATAGCAGAAACATCTATAAGCTAAACAAAAACTATTGCATTCAGAGGTATTTGCCCAGTTCGGTCTAAAATAGATCTACAAAATAAAACTACTAAAATTAGTAACTTGAACAAGTTTCAAAATTTAATTTCCTCGGGTGTGAAATACCATACATATCGGAAACAGACATCAATATAAAAGAATTAAATATATTAAACTGCATAACAGGCACAAAAAAGAACCCTAAATAATAAATCAAGAAAAGATCCAATAATAAAAAAGTTGTATAAATCAATGACTGTCCCGGTTGTAACGTATGGTTCAGAAACATGGACAGTGGCGGCTCAGCATAAAATAAATATACAAACATCAGAAATGAAGTTCCTTAGAAGCATAGGTGGTTATACAAGGTTAGACAAAAATGATGAAATAAAACTACTGGAATAGGAGAATGAAATAAATAACAATAGAACATAGAACCAACTAGAAGGAACATCTAAATGGAATGGAAGAAAATAGAATTCCTAAAACAGTATACAGTTACCAACACAAGGAAGATCGAGGAGGAGATGGAAGGAGCAAGACTGTGGAACCGGAACATGCTAAATGGCCTAAGCCGTGTTGAAAAGGACCATGATTATGTAATTGTGGTCTTAATTACTATGCGCTAAATGACGGTAGTATAACTGGGAAAATTCATGTCCTGCTTAACTTTAGAACTACTCGTATGCCACCGATCTTTTATTGTTTATAACTTAATAGCCCCCCTTTTGTCAATGGTTAGTGTCTATGTGACATTTCCAAAATAGTCTACCCTGTTGGTCGTAATCGAGGAGCCTTCATATTACAGTTTCTTTTCTATCTTTTCCCTATTGATATTAGAGAATTCAGGAAATAATGATATCAAACAGTTTACAGAAGTTTAAAACTTTCTTCTATTGTCATAATGTTTCTAACAGTTACTTGATACCCAAAACATATTTATATATTATACATCATATCCACAATATATACTTTTGAGAGGACGATAAAGTGCCATCTGCGGTTAACTTGCCCTTTCTGTGTGAATAAACAGATGTTCTCTTTGTGGCGTCCTTATTGGAGGATTTATACCATGAGAACGTGCCATGCTGTCGTAAACATTCTCTATATTCCGGAATGTAATATGATCTAAATGGCATCCGCTTATATACTGCTGTGCATAGTTTGTAGCTCCATGTTGTCCATTGGTAAGAAAAACTCTTTAGGAACCTGAGGTATCATTCGTATAATGTGGACTTTCCGTAGCTATAACTTCCTTAGAATTAACGTTTACGCCAGCCACGCTATTTTATGACTTCCGTCCTTATCCCACCTTCGTATATTTGGAGTTGTTGGAGTTTATGGCAAAACAGTGTAATAAAATAGAAATACCTCTGAGGATAAGCAAGCCGAAGAACAAAATAGGTTAAACCTCTTGTACGGTCCAATGGGATTGTGATCTATGCGTTAATGTTTTCTACCATGCACAGTGTAAAAGAACCACACACTGGAGTTCAATAAAGCAAGATGTCCATCAGTTGGAAGCCCTATAGCATTCCGCAGTTATCCAAATTTATGTTGCTGCTTGAAGCCGTTTCGTGCATCAAAATGGAAACTCAGTCTACTCTGCTGGGCATAGGATACGGGGCCATGATAGTGGTTCTTAACAAATTTCGCAAATCATTTCTGCTGAAATATAAACGGTTAAACTTATATTTCGCGTGGGCTGCGAGAAGATTCCGTCTGCAACCTGAGACACCCCTCACCGTTAGCTTTTATTCTGTGAAAAGGTTCGGAACGTGCCTTGACATTAGTGCAGCAGCGTAGGCAGTTGTAACTACTTGCTTTCTACATTTGCGCCTATGTGTAAACTGCAGCATCCATTGGAGAGTTAGCTTCCATTGTACAGTCATTAATTGTGCACACACGTGTTGACTTGGTTATGATGACACGTTCATGTTTACTACATGGCAAAGCGAGAAAGCGTATCGGGAAAATTCGCAACATAGAGATGTTTACCTCAGCTTATCGCATATCCGCGGTGAGTCGTGTATGTATAGTTTGTTCAGTTGCAATCAAACATCGGCAGACGCGAGAAAACATATCATATAGACACACGCAGCTTCCAATCGCTCTATTTGTGTTTCGTAACTTACCGTACATCAACTTACTAATATTTCACTCTTCACAGCGCTGGTAACCTGAAGGTTAATACACCTCAGCGCTCTGTCGAGTAATACCACCTTGCGTTTAATATTTATTTAATTTGCCCCATAAATGGATAGAATCGCTAGTTAGCATATCTTGTTTCATGTGAGACGGTTAGCTGATCTCGGCAGCCTCCGCGAAGTCCGCGTTTTGAAGTCCTTTCTCAAAATTGCGGCTCCTGGCTTCCACTTCTGCTGTTTTCTCCTAAACTAGATGAATACTAAGGGGAGAATGAATTATAGGTTTAATGGGTGCCTCGGCTTTCTCAGAAACTTATGTAAGTTTAGGAGCAAGGACTCTTCCGTGCCTTCTTTGCTACAAATGTCGGAGATCCAGGGTCCTGAACAGATAGGAATCTTGAATCACATTCAAAACAATAATCTGAACTCAATTGATCTCTTCGGCTTGCAGGGAGTTGGCTAGGCTTAAATTAAATATTGAGATTTGACCTCTTCTCGGGAATCTTCTTGTGTCACCCATCGGAATTTCACTTCACACCTATTTTACAGCATTTTCAATAAGTATTCATCCGCGGTGCCTACGAAAAAGTTAAGGCGTAATAATTCTGGTCGTCAGATTTCACGTGTCACTATTTTACTAAACTGGGGGTAATACAGGTTTTGCCCATGTATTTGTAGGTACAGAAAGCGGCATCTTCATAGCTACAGCATCACTAAGTGGCTCCATTGTGCGGCGATATATCGCGTGGGTGCCGTTTCTGCCTTCCCATAGGCTGCTAAAATTGTTGTTCAATTTTGTTTTACTACCTTTCGCATCTTTCACTACAGCAACACTGTGCTTCGACCTTGAACTCGAACTGCTACAAAGGCCATTTTCTACTCAGCATTTGTGGTTAATGCTTATCAAGTCACAAACTTTTCACTTACACGAAACTTGGAGATTTCTTTGGTTTCCAACACTGCTAAGCAAGCAAAGGACATTTACACATGTATGCAATACATTAAAAAAAAATAATATAAGCGGTTAATATGTATGTATTAGAGTTATTTTCGGGGTGGGCTGAGTTTTCTCTCTCTCTCACATGTTCAATATAAGTTTCATACACGTTTTGTACATGTGGTATTATGAGAAGGTTTATTGGATTTAGATATGGAAAAGAAAATTTCTTAACTGTAATGGAAGATAAGTAAAATAAGACCTAAAGCTTTCCTGGCACCGAACGCTCACTTTCTTCTCGGGCAGCCAGTCAAGTGAGAAGATGATTAGATATCTAGATTTCGGGAGTGTAGATCTCTCCCATCATTAGGGTATTTATAAATTGTTATAACCACAAAATGAAATACTGGATGTAACACAAATATAAACAAAGACAAAGCACTATCAAAATTCGCATTACTGAACAAAAGACCTTTCATTAAATTAAATGCCAGGTCAGGAGATGGCGTGAATATACAAAATTGTGTCAAAGAAACGTAACTACTTAACTTGATTATCAAGCTGTATTGATATTTGCTTCTTAATTTGATGGATTTCAAGTTTTAAGGCCGGTTTCCAAGAGGAGCTAAACTGAAAGCCAGCATCACGATTAAGCGTGCTCATTTCAGAGCAAAACATGCAATTCGTTAATTGCGCAGGAACAAATACGTTCCTTCTCGGATCACGTCTGTCCACCCGGACAGTCAGTCCAGCTGTGTCAATCCTTTTCAAGCAACTCTGCTATTCACACAGAACACCCCTACTTATGTCGATCTTTATTTACATGTGAAACTTTTTGCCTTTTATTACGGTCATCAGTTACTGAAGAAGGGTCAAAGAAGTCTACTTCTATTCAAATGTCGATCTTAGGACCGCATGCAGTGATAGCTTTCCCTCCTCATAGTAAATTACTAAGCAAAATCCAGCTTACATCTGACATAAATACCCCATGTTCATTCATATGTTATCTACTAAGTCACTAATTCTGGTGCGGCCGCGCCGTGGCTCAGTGGTTAAATCACTTGGCTCTCACCAAGGCGGCCCGGGTTCGATCTCAGGCGACCGCAAAATGAGATCTGTGCTGGACAACACGGCGCTGGGGCGGGTTTTCTCCGGGATATCCGGTTTCCCCTGCCATCTCCTTCCACTGGTACTCCATCTTCATCTCATGTATCATCAGTGTCATCGCCTGTGGTGCCGTATGTAGCAAAAGCGGGCGTTAAACACTACACACATCTAATTCCGGTATCACATATCAGCAAATGTACTGCGGTTAGCTCATCTATAATTCAAACGTCACTGCAGTGATAAATATTTCTTACGATCCAAAGAAAATTTAAGCATTGTTTTGTGATGCAACGTCATAAAGACCAAAATAATAGTAGTTTTTCAAATTATGCGCTGCTTTAAAGATATTTTAAGTGCACTGCGAATAGATGCATATGTTGAAAATATAATAATGTGAAACAAAATATAACTTGTTTATAAATATCCTTTTCTTTGTGGTCCCTTTGGCTATTCCTTTCATTAATTTGTATCCATTAAGTATGATAGAACAAAAACAGAAAAAAATGGCAATGGATCATTCTCTGACGACCTCACAGTCCTTTTAAAAGCTTAAGCAATTTTTGTTGCATCTGCTTGGCACATTGAGTATCAGTGACGGCCTATTTTCAATTCATGGCTTTTGCCTGAAACTAATTCATAGACTATCAAAACCAATGGAGAGACAGGAGTGAAAAACTGCTACCAGAAGATTTCAGATAATATTACTTTTCCATTAGAGAAGCATTACATTGTTCCTCTATGTCTGTTGCAACAAAAGGAAATTTTATATGCTTCATTGACGCTCTGAGAGAGTTAAAAACCTTTTGAGTCACACTGCTTGACTGGATAAGTTTCCGGAAGATAGAAAGTGCGAAGAACAAAGGATCTAACAGAAAAGCAAAAATCGTGGAAGATAAAACAAACACGAGAAGAAGAAGATGGCATTACCTGACGATTGAAAAATGTTTGTGAGATACTCTTTTGTTACCTTCAGCAGCTAACGGGTATTCCGCAAACTTCCGCTCCAAAAGGTTTAAAAAGCTAGATTTAAACTTATTTTATGATGGAACTTGATGGTTTTTCTGGATTAGTTCTTTCATTAATTGCTATCCTTTTTTCATAGCTTTGATTATTTTCCTGGTATTCTAACTGAATTTGCGTTGGTTTGAGTATGCTTTCTTCAGGGTAGACAATGTGACAATAATTGTCCAGAACATAACATTTTTTTTTTTCATTCTAAGTAATTAACATTTTCCCTTTCACTTAAGTTTTATAACTATAAGCATACTACGATATTTTAAATATACAGGATGATTGGATGGAGAAAGCGTGCTGGGCCCATAACCCAGAGGTCCGTGGATCGTAACCACGATCTGCTACCATACTTCACCAGAACTTTAACTTCTCCCCTTTACAAATACATTTCAGCCTATACAATGAGTTCGCGACAACGAACATTGAAAATTCGTGAAAATAAAACATTTGCTTCTATATAAAAGTAGACTGAACAGTTTCTGTAATGTCCTGCAACCTCATGACAACGAACAATGAACAGTTCTATGTCCTTCACAATTCAACACCGCTTGCCGAGACGAGCCCTAAATCCCAACCGCCTCGCTCAAGGCAAGGTACCCAGCTTCTACCTCACGATAGGGCGGTGGCGCAAGCAAACACTAAACAAAACACTACCATCGCCCCTATAAGGAAGTAAAATAATCACCTGAAATAAGTCTCTGTGCCAATCGGCACATGTTTATGGCTGTTAAACGTGTTGCGACATTCCGTTATAACATTCCATGACGAGAAATAAGCTGGTGGACATATGCAACTTAAACCTTTTAGACGGAAGTTAATGTTAGTGAGAATGAGGATGGAAGCATTAAATGATCAAGAGAACACAGAATAATATCAAAGAATTTTAGAAAAATTTAACCAAAACTAAATGCCTTATTCAATGAGACAAGAATTTTATTTCCCTACTGATTTTATTTCCCTGTTGATTTTGCAGTAGCTGGTTGAAAGTACTGAACAATTAGGATCATAGCAAAATCAGCAATCTTGCAACTCTCCGAGTCATTATCGACCTTTTGACAGATAACTGCACTTTGCCCCATTACCTGAAAGCAAGGCTAAGGTCACTGATAACGAGCAAGGAGCAATGCTTTTGTTTTCGTGACCGGTGTGTCCCAATAGCAGCTTTTGAGGTTCGCACACCAGTTGTTTCTGCGATGCCTAATCCCAAAATCATGTAATATTTAATGGTGCATAAAATTATACCTGATAGAATTTCGAAGCTGCAACCCCGAAATTCAGACTAGTTAAGTAATAAACTACAAAACCACGAAATGGCTATATTCCTTCAGTGTCGTTTCGAAACAGCCTGTATAGTTAAAACTATGAAGTTTGGCATCCATCGACTACTCTACTGTTGCAAAAGGTTTTACAAACGCTTACCCCGCCCTCTCTCTCGTGTTTCTTCTGTAGCTCCCCTCCCTCCCTTTCCTAGCCTCCCACCATCGCTCACCCTCTCTTGTGAATAGACACCGCAGCGTCGTCATCTTCCATGACAGTGATCTAATCCTTGTTTCACATAAGCTTGCCCCATATCTCTTAACGGTTACGTGACCTTATCACATCTCATTGGCTGCTGTTGCAGTGTAGACTGTTGTGCGGTAGAAATTAGTTCGTTATTTAACATGGTGATGTATCGTTATATGTTGGAAGAGAATTGTTAAATTTAAATTTTCGTAACTGTTTTAATGAAATATGTTACGCAACAGAGTTGATTTATCTGAAATGCATGTTAATTCTTAAACGAAGTAAAGAGGAAGTTCCTTTGCTCTCAAGCACATAGCACGATGGCATGATTCAGCAGTAGTGATGACATATTTGTTTATATAACTTGTTTTGAACTGGATTAGTCATATATCGCCATTCGAATGTGTGTTGTGCCGAGTGCGAGAGCTAAATTATTTTATTGATCGTTTATTGCGCGTGAACATATTATATGTATAATGGCAGAGTCTACCGCCAGCTTTTTGCTGAAGCATCGCAAGGGAAAACCTTTACAAAGCGGCGAAAAAGGATTTGTGGTGCATGTGTTTAATGCACTCACAGAGAAGAATCCGTCTTTGTCAATGAGAGAAGTCGAACAGCTGTGCTCTGAACTTATAGGTGTAAGTGTTAGGTCGGTAGGAACATCGCGACGTGAAAGTGAGACAACAGGAAAACTTACCACTCCAGGGGCGATATTGCTGTGTGGCGAAGATGTTATTTAAGGACAGTCAGACTACCGAGATACAAGACGCAAAATATACTACCTTGACGAGACTTGGGTGAATGAATGACACATGACAAGTATGGCGTGACTCGAGTTTTAAGACTGAAAGACAAGCATTTTTGCAAGGTATGTATGCTGGTTTTAAAAAAATTCCAGAGGAAAAGGCCGGAAGCCTTTATATGGCCCATTATAAACTTGTCTCAGTTTCATCGCTCATTCATTCAGTTTCAACTTGCTCAGTTTCATTATAAACTTCATTATTTTTGCATGCCTTCATATTCTTATTTGTATGATTCTATCTATCTTCCTGGAAATTATGACGGTTACTGCAGTTTTAAATGTGACGGGAAGGCACCGCCTATGGCCTATGGCGCGAAAGCATTAGCGAATTAGGATGAGGGGGAAGGTAGTTGCACGCGGAGTGATACATGTCAGCGGAGCAAGGTTATATGAAACAGAGATTAGTGAACCATGTGTTCAGTAAATATTGCCGCATTCTACATTTATACACTTATCATGGCGTTCGAATTTAGTTCAATCGACTCTTATCATTCTGAGACTTTCCCTTACTGCGACATTCCCTTTATGTGAGATTAATTGGAAAGAAGGAATTAATTAAATATAACGTATTTGTTGTTGTTTATTTCAAATGCTAGGCTTTGGCAATGAAGCCCTTAGCTCTCTTGCTCTTCAACATTTTTGTGTAGTGTGTCCGGTAGGTAGGGCTTCACAGGTTAAAATATGTTATTCAGTCATTTCCTCTTCTTTGTTGCACAGAGGACAATATCGACTTGTGTAAATTCCTATTCTGTGTAAGTGTTTGGCCAAATAATCGTGTACCGTAAGTAATCTAAAATTTGCTACTGCAGCTTTACGTGGGATTTATGGAATAATTTTTGGATGTTTAATTAAAAATGTTCCATTTTTTATCTTTGGCTTTGTTAGATATTGATTGGTTTCGTTTGTTTTTATATTTTCTTTTGATAAATCTTTTTATGGATGTAAAGGGTAAGTTTTTAATTTTGTTCTGAATCAAATTTGCACCTTTTTTGACAAGGAAATCAGCTGATTCATCTCTAGCAATTCCACAATGTGCAGGTGTGCACTGTAATATAATTCTTTTCTGTAGTTTTTGAAGTTGTTGGGTCATTTTATGACATTCTTTAATTATGCTGCTTATATAACGTATTTGTTATATGGTAAAATATTACCCTAAAGCATAATCGTCTTTTCAGATTTTGTGTTCCCTTTTTATTGTTGTAAAATATTGATCTTATTGGTTATGTTGCAGATCGTATGAGGAAGTCACTAAATTTTCCTTCTCTATTTATCCATTTCTTAACTCCAACATTTTCGTATAAGACGCTTTAATTCGCCTGGCATTTATTTTCAATTTGTATACCGTTGTCTAAAGCTGAACTGCATTCAAATGGTATTCTAACAGTCGGAAAGTGCCTCGTGACAAGTAGATAAATAGGGTTCTTATCTGCCCATTTATCACGAGGATCGGGAATCTCACTTCTAAAGACATTTATTACCATGGTAACAGCGCTTCGATTACGGCTTGTGTACACAAACCGATTATTCATCAGGTAATTTACTAGATTGCTTTAGAGAAAGCACTTCTGCAGCGGCTACGGCTGTAATTTACGGAGTATAAGCTTTCTGTTTTATTTCTTAACCTTAAGTGGATAATTTAGGATTTGATTGCCCAGCTATTAATGTAGAGCAATGGTTCCTTTTTATTAGTACACATTGGATGATGCTATGCTTTGTTTTTTCAATTACGGTAACATATTTCATAACCCTTCAATATTTTGGTTTAATTTTTACTCTGTTAAGGTGAACGAAAGTTTGCGCGTATGACAGTTTAGCATACACGTACGAGGGTGGGTCAAAAAGTAACGCCTCCTATTTGTTTTTTCTTTAAATAAGTAAGTTATGTGAAAGCTTTCAATTTGACGCAATTCCTCAAACCTTCTTCTCCAATCCCCTGCAGTAGAAACTTCCTAAGTCAACAGGTGGCAACACTGCTTCCTCTTGCAAAATGGCTGACATCGACATTCGTATTAGAGAGCGTTCTGTGATTGAATTTTTGACTGCGGAAGGTGAAACACCAATTCGCATTCAAGAAAGGCTAAAAAATGTGTATGGTGATGCAACTGTGGATGTCAGCACTGTTAGACGAAGGGTTCGTTGCTGTAACGAAGCTGAAGGGCTAACACCATTGGCAGATGAAAAGCGAAGCGGCAGGCCGCTGACTGCAGCGACTCCATGCAACATTCAGCGGGTCGATGACATCATTCGTGGTGATCGCCGGGTAACAACAGGTAAATTGTGTCGCATTACCTGCCTCAGTAAAGGCAGTGTGATTACGATTATTCAACAACTGGGTTACTCAAAAGTTTGTTCACGTTGGGTACCAAGAATGTTAACCGCCAGAAACAAAGAGACAAGGAAAACAATAGCCTCCAAACACTTGCAGCGCTTCAATTAGGAGAGATAGCGAGGAGTTTCTGGAAAAAGTGGTTACTGGAGACGAAACGTGGATTAATTTTCTTGAACCTGAATCAAAGAGGCAGTCAACGGAATGGCATCACACAATGTCACGGAAGAAAAAAAAATTCAAAACTCAGCGGTCGGCAAGGAAAGTTATGGCGACAGTGATTTGGGATGCAGAGAGTGTGCTTATGATTGATTTTTTTGGAGCAGGGATGCACAATGAATTCTGTCCAATACGTCAGAACTGTCAAAAAGCTTAAAGCACGTCTGCGCCGAGTTCGTCCAACAAAGACTATGGCGAATGTTCCTCTTTTGCATAACAATGCAAGACCTCACAGCAGCCGTTACAAACCCCAGGGGCCTACTTCGGTAGGTACGCGTTTGGCGCACCCGGGGTCCCGAGCCAACAGTCTTCCTCGTGTGGGCTCCTCATCGTGGCTGAGGGAGACGGTCAACAGGCCCACCCACGTGTAGGCCATGCGTGGAGACGATTAGATTCATTTTAGATTATTTTCTTGTTTAGAGTTTAGGATTTAGTGAACGAAATTTTTAGTAGGGTTTGATTGATTTTTTTTATGTACATGTATATTGAATAGGTTTTGTTACACTTGTATAGTTTTTAGAAAGTTTTATATCTGGCTTTTGTCATGACTAGTTTTTTAAAGGGTGCTGATGACCGCGGTAGTTGAGCGCCCTGCCGTTACACCACTGCAGAAATTAAGAAATTGGGATGGCAAGTCTTACCTCACCCGCCATACTGCCCTGACCTGGCACCATCAGACTTCTGTATGTTCGGCCCACTAAAGAAAGCTCATCGCGGGATTTATTTTGTAGACGAGGAGGCTGTGAAAACGTCCGTGCGTCAATGGCTTAGCAAGCAAGACCGTGTGCTTTATCACACTGTAATACATGCCCTAGTTAAAAGGTGGACCAAAACTGTGGAAAAGGACGGAGATTATACTGAATAGTGACAAATTAATCAGCAATGTTGTAGTCTTAAAGCTATGTAAGTTGGATTTAATTTTCTTGGCAATTAAAAGAGAAAAAAATGGGAGGCATTACTTTTTGACTCACCTTCGAATTATAAACTTTCGCCTATGGTGTGTTTTCACTCGAGGCTCTCATTAATATGAGAGTAATAATGTATGCATGGTGAAATGATGATATTCAATTTATCTATTTATTTGTAATGAAAACAGATCAAATAGTTAATTAGTTCATTCTATTATGACAGAATAATGCATAGACATAAATTCCAGAAGTGACATTTCATATTTTTGTTTGCTACTATTTAGTATTCTATATTGTTGAATGGTGCAAAATCCGATACACTTTTAAAAATATATTACGTTACACTCCATGTGATTTTACTACTCCTTCTTGTACAGGCTATTCTTAGAATCACCCATTCTGCTAATTAATTCATTTAATCAAGACTGTCAGTTGTAGAAGTGATTTTACCATATTTTTGTAGCTACAATGGAGTTTGGCGAATAAGGCACAGCTCAGCGTTAATAAAAACATTTTTAAGATCTGGTCAGTATATCACACCTTTGAAATTCCATTCTACTTACATCAACATTGATTTACCATTTGAGACAGAAACTAGTATTATGGAATGCAATGTAGTAACAAGATTGTCCAGGAAATGGTTAATATCGCAGATATATCACGATGTATTAATGATGCAAATGTCAATACTTTGAATGAATTCTATCATACTTTATTTTACCCGTAATAGGTAGTTGTAGAGCAAACATAAATCAATGGAAATTAATTGTTCTTTCACACTGGCCGTGTGTAGGCTTAAGTTTGGAAAGATGGAGTCAGACTGAAAAATTCAATGCCATAGCCGGAATTTGAACCATGGATCTGCTGGTTGCGTCAAGCCACTCTAATCCTTGAGTATGTCATAACGGCACGTTGGCCATAGTAGCTCAAGGGTTAGAGCGGCTGGACGGCAAACAGAGGATCCGTGGTTCAAATTCCGGCTATGGCATTGAATTTTTCAGTCTATCTTTCCAATTTCCAATTGTAAAATTAGTTCCCAGTAAAATAATACAATTCCGGATAGAAAGACAGTGGCCCACTGGCTTCCTTCGCTTAATTGTCAGACTGAAGTTGTACTGGTGACATATGAACCAGAAATCACTACTCCACTAGCACAGTAATGAGCCAATTAGCCAGTTATTAAGCAATTATATGATTTCTGGTTTCGCTGGTCGTATACAAAGGAGCTGACACCAGAGCAAATATCATAGATGAAAACAGAGCGCGGTTTACTTAAGGCCCCTCGTATAAATTATCCTGTTTTGTAGCTCATCCTGAATGTTTGGTTTAGCAGCTAAATTCGTGATTACAGAATTAACGTGGCATATAGAGAACGAACTGTCTGGTTTATATCGCAACAAATGCTTTTACAGTGCGTCTAGTTTATGGTTTCAAAGAATAAACCTGTGTGGCAGGAATTTATCGTCGGAAGCCATCAATATAGTGGTCTGAAAGCATAGTGCTGTTTACAAGGTTTGTTACTCAATAGAGAATAATGTGATGTGCAGAAATGCATGAATATCCTATTTTGGATTGGTCCGTAGCTGAGTTTGCAAGGCATCCTGGATTCGATTCCTAGTTGGGGGTAAGATATTTGTTTCTTCCAAGATTATTCGCTGTGTTCCCTAGAATTTCAAAGTGTGAATGTATTGATATAATCTTATAAAGCCTAATGAATTCCAAGGATAATTCTGCATGGTTCAGTACCATAGTTGTTAGTATATATTCCAAAGCGAAAAGGTCGTGTGACCATAGGAAATATAAGGCGCGGTATAAATTAAGAAGAAAATTATTATGGTCCATAAAGTTGTGCAATGTTCAAATAAGCAGTCCGAATTTGATATTTTGAAACGGTAAGTCTCAAATATTAAATTATTTCAGTTATGTGTACCTTTTATAATTACAAATTATTTTGATAAGTATTAATAATTATTCAATTTATAGTAATTTACAGCTGATTTCTTTAAAAATACTTGTACCATAACTATGAAGGACCATGAAAGACACTGACAAAGTAGAAGTCAGGTTGTAGGTATGCTTCTTGAGCACTGTGAGAGCAAATAAAATAAATTAGTTCCTTTAAGTATATTTCAATATATTCTTGAAAGTTAACCAGTTATGAGAGGTACCCAGCCAGAAGCAAGAGATTCTATGCTGCTGCTTCCTATATGTATTGTGACTGTGGGTTCCTGAACTTAAAGGTTCAATTGGACAAACTCAAAATGTTCTTTATTTCCACCGAATTACAATTGGTACACTTGCCGATTACATAGAATTACGTAGCGCACACAATTACAATCCACCAGTTCGTCTGTCACAGGTGCACTCCACACTCACAGTTACGTGCAACTCCTCTAATACACGTACACCGCCTTCCACTACGTTCACTCACTTGGCGCTCCTCACGACTGCTCGCCAAGAACTGAACTGACTCGCCAACTACAGGCTTTATATAGGGAAGATCGCCGTTTCGGGAAGGTTCGCGACGCCCACAATTATCCCGAGGTTTCGAGACGTCTGGTGAGAGGGGAAAGAAACGCTACAGGGCTCGCGCCGCTCTCCTAATCACCCCTTCAGTTAGTGGCACCAGACAAATGGGTAGGCGTGGGCTCAATACTTCCCGTCTGGTCCTACTGCCAGCCGGTTCTATCAGGAGTTCCGACGTTCGGGTGACAGTATGCTGGGATTCGTACTGTCAAATTTAATGAATTTTTCCCTAGTTTTTCTCTTTATGAAGAACTGTCTTTATTCAAAATAATTATAATTATAATTATTTATTATTCAAAATAATCCACTTGCTAGAGTTTATCACTACATAGCTTCTGAAAAGGGGATTTCACCCAAAATACACGTTTTGAGATTACTTAAATGTTAGATGCTTCACAGCCTATCTGGCCTTGAATAGAAGATCCAAAACGTCCGAGAATGAAACAAGATGACAAAAGAATTATATAAATATCCATATTATTATTTACATGGAACCTGTCACAAAATGTTCTATTTTCCTCACAGCTGCTCTCAGAAGTTTGGTTGAAATACTGTATGGTTTAAATATTTTGACAAATTAATTGTGTGTCGAGAACTTTCTGGAAACAATCTCTGAGCTACCTTTATTCTGGATGGCTTTTACAGAACTCTTAAAGCCTGTGAGATTTAAATTTGGTTAAAAACGTTTGCCAGATATTTCTGGTTGCAAGTTTGCTCTTTAAAATACCTTCCAAAATGGAAATACAGCACACACACACACACACACACACACACACACACACACACACACACACACACACACACACACACGAACACACACACACGCGCGCGCGCCCGCACGCACGCAGAACTTTAGCTAAAAACGGAGGGGTCTGACATGTGTTTTAGACAAAATCGAGTCTTCAAAAGTTATTTCGGTACTTCCTCTCTGTTTTGGAGGTAGCGTGACTGCCTCACATTTAAGTTTCCAAGTCCAAATCTCGGCTAGGCAAGTTAAATAGATGAGGTTCTTTTCTGGTATTTTCCCTCATTAGGTAACTCAAAACTTAATGAATTCCGGGTCCATGTGAACATGATTTCACCCATTTCATACATGGTCCATTATTACCTAACTAGTTAATCGATGTTAAACTGTAAAAAAGAAGTAGCAAAGACACATACTTTTATACTTATTATATTTGTATAGTAGAGGAAATGGTATTCAATATATAAGAAAATGCACTGGTCATGTTAAAGAAAGTTCCAAAAACCTTATATATATCAACGGAGTAAAATTATTTTTATATCGTAACTATTCCGGACTTAAAAGAAGACAAATATTGTCAATCAAAATGCGATCAGTAGGAGTAAATGGTTTGCAGTCAATTTGTCCATCCATCCGCATGAAGTGACTTTTATTTTTGCAAGTACTCTTACATACAGGAGTGTGTTAATCCACCAAACATTTATAGATGTGAGTATATATTTCTCCTAGAAGAGACGGCAGATGGGACTGAGTTTGTGCTTAAGCGATATTGAAATCATGTAATCGCTGGTTGCTATGTAATGAATTTAAAAGCATATTCTATTTGCAAGGCCAGGAGGGGGAGAAAGGAATAGTGATTTCCCAATTATAATAAAACTATATGTTATTATTTTTTATTTGTAATTGGTATGAATTTTTCAGCAAAATTGTGCGTTTTAACGATATTCACATTTATCTTTACCTCTTCTGGTTTTCTAGTTAACGTAAGTAATGTTCTCCCATTTAGAAAGTGTACCCATGATTCATTTGCTGTGAAGATATTCTAAACATACAATACCTAATTTAATCGAAAGGCTTTGTAGTATTGTTGAGAAAATTAACGTTTTCAAATTACCGCCTTCCAATAAGTGGCTTTGAATTAAAAGAATTTCCTTGAAGTGCTATGAACTTTTGGAAGATTTTATTTAACAGCGTTTTCTTATTTGAGTTATGCTATTGATAGATCAACAGATAGGCAGGTAGGCGAAGGCACATGGACTAAACACACATCTTTTGGAAATTATTTAAGTCTCATCAAATATATCCTTTCGAAATAATACAAATTTTTGGGTTAAATGCAGAACTTCTTCCTTGATATAAGAACCTGGTAGAGAAAGTAAATACTAAGAATGTATCAAGTTTTCAGTTTTAGTTGGTCATGTCATACATAGCGGTCATAAAAAATACCTTCATAGTTTTCACGTTGTATTAAAATCGTCACAAAACGCATTAGCTGTGTCGCAGCTTCAATGAGCTTTCAATGCTAATTTGGGAATTTGAACAATTACTGTAGGCTCATTTAAATAATTTTCTATTTCGAATTTTATGATAGTTATAAGTTTATGAAACCCTTAAGAAATATTAGTTATGTTTCCAAGTTGTGTTTATGTGGTAAAAAGAAGGTGAAATGTTATATGGTCTATACCAAAAGTGGCACTACATAAGTTATTTGATAAACCATATTTCAAAAAAATTGCAACACCATACACACATACCTCATAACAAATTTTAATTGATTTTGTAACTTTGGGATGTCCATGATGTGTGTTAACTTCAATGAGTATTTAATTTCCCCCCAAAAAATTGAAGTTAAAGTTCCATAGAACTGTAGCAGTTTATTAATACCTACTTAAATCCTGACTAGAAAGTATTTTACTATTGACTACAGGAAGAAAAATCTGCTGTATAGGGTTCGTTTTAAAATTCATATAACTAGTAATAATTATTGGACGCCCCACGTCTGTTAGCACAAAATATTACGGCTTCGTTCCATACTTACCTTCGCTCATTAGCTTACAATTATGACACTATTGGGCCCTTTCTGGCAAATCGAAACTCTTAGATTTTATCCTGAAATGCTCAGCAAACACTGAAGACCCAGTTTCAAAATTATCGAATGCAAATGACTAACAATGCATATGCGGCAAGCAGAGGCAATTAGGCCATAGCGTACCTCATTAGGACTATGAGATGCGGTGCTTTGAAGATCTTATCCGACGAGTTTTGAATTAGTGTGTGCGTAATTCAGATAACATGTATGATATCGGAAACTGAGCATTTGCATCTCTAATATCGCCATTCTGGTGGACTGCACAAATATGTTTTGCAGTTGTGCCCCCGCATGCACAGTAGTAAGAGAAGGGAGTAATTTGTTAAGCTTATGAACACAACACATACTCAGTGTTATAATGTAAATACGCTACCTGTTTTATTATTTGAATAAGAGAGACAGACTTCTCACAAATAATGATAGGAATAAGCTGCAAGCTTCTAAAGAGAATCCCCTAAGGACAGACAAAGAATTGATAGAATTAGTAATGAAGATACAAGAAATGAAATAGATGTGGTATCACTGGATGAAACAGTGCACCATTTTGAAACAAAAAAAAAAGTTGGGAGGGGTCTTTGTGAAGTTGGAACGAGCTAAACTTGTAGTTCTTGAAGTGAAGTAATTCGTTGAGCTATCACAGTGGTTTTACAGTGTTGTGTTAGAATTGGAGGGACCATGGGATAAAGGTCTTTTACTCCATTAAACACCAATATTAAGTATATATATGCCCCTTTCTTAAGCTACTACTTTTAACCACATTATTGAAACTTAAGTATCGAAGACTAAGTTTTCTGAGTTACACATTAATGTACCTAAAGGAAGGCTGACATTAGGAGCTAATGTTAAATTTGGGCTTTGAATTCAACATTATTCATATTATCTTAAGCCTAGATGTCTAAGAATTGATATCAATAACGAAACGCAACTAAATTCTACAGTGAAATTTTAAGAACTAAACAGATATTACAAAGGAATGTTATTTCTTAAAGTTTCCAAGTAAAATATTACGCATTTGAAACAGGTTTGTACAATTTATACATAAAACTTCTCCGAAAAGCCTTTTTGAATGCTGTATGTTACACATCAATTTGCTATATGCTGAGTTAAACTCCAAATTATAGGCTGAAACTGCACAGAATATTTAAATTGTAAAACGCACTATTTTAATTACATTGTTAGGAAATACTTGTTGCTCTTGATTGGAATTCCCCATTACTGCATACAACTTTAATATAGTGTCGCGGGGCATTGTTGCGATGGGCGCGGCCGGCGCGTGCAAAGAGACAGTGCAGCGCAGAGATAAAAGCTTGCCGAAACAGAGAAATAAAGAGACAGATAGATGACTGGAAGGTTCGTCATCTGTGGCCGTCTTGATTGGTACAGAACGTTCCACTATTTTCTGGAACAATGAGTGGAGCTATAAGAGAAGCCCCGACAGCGGTAACTGGATTCCATAATAGTGTGCGTGCAGCTGTGATTTGAAAAGTGAACTCTTTTGTTTGTGGTCGTGTGGCTGACGACCTTGAAGGTTGTGTTTGTGTATGTTACGTGTTTGTGTATGTACTGGCAGGGCTGTGTTTCTACAAAATAAAGAGCAGTTTGAATTTCTGCGAACTTGACTTTTAATTTTAGAATATCCTTAATATCACAATATCCTTAACATATTTCGAAATTATTTTAATATATACTCTAATGTTACAGCTGCCTCATGTTCTTTGTACATACAGTGAAATGTTGCAGATTTATAGTTTACGTAATTGTTTCCAGCCGTGACTGTCCAATATTTTTGAGGTACTTTCAATATCAAATTTTGAGTTAGAATATAATAATTCCTGTACTAATACAAATATGCTTATATGAAACAGGTGTAGTATTTTAATTAGCTCCAAAGTTTTCGAGTGTGTGTGTATATGATGATTTTTTAAGCCTCCCAGTAATTCAAAATTATACACAGCTCAACCTATCAAGACAGACTTCAAGAATTATCCCTTAGAATTCAAGATATTAATGTCAAATTAGAGCACCCACCTCTGGTATTACGCAGAATTTACGTTTTTCAGTTATGCTGTTTACAAATACTAGCCGGCATTTTTTAAATTTTTTTGTTTGTTTTGTTAACTGGTGAGGTTTAAAACACGTTTTTCTTGGGAACTGCTCATTGCAGTTCTGATTTCTATTGACGTTATTTATATTTGTCCAAAATTTCTGTATTATTAAGCAGTTATAGAATTATTATGCTCTGTGGGGATGTATGTTCCATCGCGATAGTCAGTAGTCATTTCACCAGCACATCTGAACCACTACGCAGCGGTGACATGAAAGGCTTGTTTGCTTATAGGTTGGTAAACGAGTTTTTGAAGGAATACATTGCATCAATTTGCCTGCGTTCCACAGCACCGAGGAAGCCTTTTAAGGGGTAGAAAATATCACCTCTGTTGTCCTATCGCATAATTAACAACAGGGAAAAGGAAGTGTTTGCGTGAATAATGTATGAAGGTGTCGGCCAATTACGGTATGATCACCTTGTGACGTTTCTAATATATTCCTGGAATATACAATTAGAACAGTATTGAGAAACAGTTTTGCGAAAGGATATTGGAAAATCTCTTTAAGATTGCTGAAGTTTACAAACGGATGTCATTAATTTACTATCACACATTTATGTCAATTACATCAATTCATCTCCTCTTGGAAACCGGCCTTAAAAATGGAAATCCATTGAATTAAGAAGCATCGATCAATACAGCTTGATAATCAAGTTAAGTAGTTAAGTTTCTTTAACACAATTTTCTATACTCACGCCATCTCCTGACCTGGCATTTAATTTACTAAAAACAGTCTTTTGTTCGGTAATGCGAATTTTGATAGTGTTTTGTCTTTGTTTATATTTGTGTTATATCCAGTGTTTCATTTGTGGTATAACATTTTATAAATATCCTGATAATGGGAGAGGTGTACACTCCCTAAACTTTGATGTCTAATCATATTTTCACCTGGCTGACTGCCAGAGAAAAAAGTGCGTGTATTCGTCGCCAGGAAAGCTTTAGTTCGAATTGTGAGTTGCGATAAACGTATTTCCAATACCGTTCGCAATAGTTAAAAACACTGGCCAATGCTCAACCGGGAGCTGTTGCCACACGTAGTGCCTGAAGAAGCAAATCTATCCTAAATCTTGGCTATACACGGCTAGTGTGAAGGAACGATTAATTTCAATCAATTAACTTAGTCAGTACCTGTCTATTTTTAAAGTGTTGAGCTGCAGTTAGGAATATCATTATAAGATCATGATTGTTACAACGCCAGAAATTCTGCCACGATTTTGTTTCTTCATTAATCTTTGAACTTATATCCATAAAGTTAGTTGCATACGTCTGCAAGAATTTACACCCATATAGTTAGGAGATAAGATAGCATAAAAGAGCTTTCAGACGCTATAGATAATAATCTTAATGGTGCATAATGAAAATCATGTAAATGTAATATATTACGCCTTCGTTTTGCTTCAATAACTTGGATTTCTATAACTAAGCTGTGAAATATCATCGGTATATTTTAACTGTATTTTCAGGGCTCGGTAACTGTTACACCAGATGGTGAAACAGCTTGTATGTCAAAACGTGGTTTAAACGCGTTTTGCCCAGTTCGATAGGATTATAGCTGAACTTGGTCCTTAATTCCTTTCGGCCCAGTGTTGATCCCCGCTGCCATGTCTACTTGCAAGCGTTTAGCCTCATTCGGCTTCCATGCTTGAAACTAAATCACGTGACTAGTTTTGGCAATAAATGTTCAGTGACGTCTACCCGGCGTCTGTTAACCGGGAGCGATGGAAAACTCCAGGGGTCTTTCCCTGGGGCAACACCTTGAATCTATACCCCCGTCCCATCGACAACAACGTCAAGACGCGTGAAAGTTGGAAATGTTCATTTGAATTCGTTTTTGGTCTAACGTGAGCAAACGCGGCATCCAACACGCGGAGAGCTTTCTCGTGCCTAAATCTTGATGTAATATGTGACAAACGCGTTCTTTTGACATATTCATTACCTCCGCTATCTCTCACATTAATTCGGCGGTCGTCAAGCCCCATTTGGTGAACTTTGCGATGTTGCAGTTTTTGGACGTCCCAAAAGTTCATCGTCTCCCAAACTCTTACGGCCACGTTTAAATACAGCTGCCCAAAATGTCACTGTGGTAAATGATGTTGCAGAGTCCCCATACACAGAATCCAACTCATTTTTGATATACGTAGGCGTATTGACTTTCAAAAACAAATGCTTAGTGACAGCTCGATACTCGATTTTGTCCATTTTTATATAAACACCCACATCAACTCACTCAAACGACTGTTGCATAACAACTGAGTGTCCAAAATGTCCGAAACTTTGGTGAGTAATTGTCAACAGATGTACAACTTTTCAGACCACCCTCGTACATACTATTTGGATCGGTGGGTTTGGTGGCCTACGTGTGCAGGTGCTTTATGTTTCAGGGAGAGGGTATAACAGCATGCAAGTAACCTCCTTGCGATTACAGGCTGAAGTTTGATATGTAGCTCTCCTGGTGTTTAATTTTTGACTCATTTTACTGTGGAACGGTGACGATACAGAAATAACGAATATACTGAAATGACTTTAGTGCTTAGATGACATAAAATTGAAAGATAAACATGAGTAATGAATATCTAAGGCTGTCTAGATAATTAATATGTCTTGGAAAACAAATGGATACCTTGTTAGTGCAATTGCCAGCAGACAATCACTGAGTCATGTTCCTTCAACAGGACGATTATCCCATATACATGCACATGGAGTCGATAGATTGGAGTATTAGCCTGTTGGAACAGAAAACCTCGGGGATAATCAAGTTTTACTATCATGACTATATTTTTTTTTCTCTGGAGCAGCCTGGGAGGTTCAGCTTACTGGAAAAAGTGACCTATTTGCTTAATTTTTGAATTTTTCATCATTTATTTATGAGCATTCTGCACTTCATTCCTTATATAAAGCTAGATTATACTTTAACCTCATATTTTACAGCAGCTCTAACTCTATGCATATATTCACAATAAGACTTCTCCTTTGAAGGCTCCTAGATGAAATACTGGAAGCCAACTTACTATATTTTGAGAATATGGCCCTTCTAACCCCGAAATTTATGACGCTTTACGCTTCAGGTGACTTGGCTGCAGTGTTACAGGAAGATTGCTTTGCCTCTACTCGACACTGCAGACAGTGCTTATGTATCTTACTGGCAGCTGGCAAACAAACGGAGAGAAGTTATTGCATTCGTGAACTCCTACAGTTACTTAGATAAAAGCACGTTTGAGACTTTGCCAGCTGCTATCGTGGCAGTTGGGGGTTACCACAACTTTCCAAGAGTTATTACAATGATAGGCCTGAATTTGGTAAAACTGATGTTATAAATACGCAAATACCTTCAAATAATACACCAGAAAAGGTTTATTTGAACATATAGAGCGTAGTTCACTCATTTATCTCATAACTGTTACTCTCTTAACATTACTTCTGAATATTTTAGTAGTCAAATAAACATTAAGAATTATTTTCTATATTCCTGAAATTATCTTTTAAGTTTTCACCTTTATATCCTTAAAATAAATAAAAACAATTGTTGCGTTCACGTCGAAATTTTACCGGGAATGTTCTCTGAATTTGAGTGTCTAGATGTGTGTGTGTGTGTGTGTGTGTGTGTGGGTGGGAGGGTGGGTGGGTGGGTGGTGTGTGTGTGTTGTGTGGTGTGTGGGTGGGTGGGTGTGTGTGGTGTGTGGTGTGTGGTGTGTGTGTGTGTGTGTGTGTGTGTGTGTGTGTGTGTGTGTTGTGTGTGTGTGTGGGGGGGTGTGGGGGTGTGTGTGTGGGGGGGGGGTGGGGGTGTGTGTTTTTTGGCAAAGCAATTTACAGTTTATTTCGTCCCAAATCATCCTTTATAAAAATTGTACAGTTTATTAACAAACGATTTTAAACAAAATGCCATATTTCATATATGTACATTACAACAAAAAAGGCATAATTGGGAATTCCTGAGGAAATTCTCTGGGATATCCTTAATTAAGAAGCTGTGTATAATTTCACAAGATATAGACTAAAACGTATTTCATAAAAATGTAAGTGTCTCGAAAGCACCAATTCATTTGAAGTAACACTTGGGTGTCATCGCTCATTTCCGGAGATATACTAGCTATTATTGGCTGGAAATTTTAATAAATTGACAGCTCTTCAGTGCTGCCATTATTTAGATTTTAGCAATGTCATGGAAATAATAAATGATCTCAAGACCAGCATGGATGTATAGGAATGGGCCTGATGAAGCTAATTCAGCAAATTTAAAGCTAGATTAATATAAGTGACCAATAGTGGGTGTAATAATATAACAGATCATATAATATAATTAATTGGTAAAATTCCATATTCAGCTTTGTATAGTAGATGTGAATCAGGATCAAACTTCAATTATAACTATTAAATATTTAAATATTTAACTTAGAAAATATAAACTTAGATTTTTGTTGTTGTTCTAAGCCAATATGTTATTTTACAACACCCAGTGTCATTCTTTCCTCTCTCCTTCCAGCTTCGTGGGTTGAAAAAGATGACTAATATACGCGTACGTTTTCTTGAACGCTTGAGTCCTAAGTCCTCATTCGGTTGGTTTCGTTTAATTCCGTAAACACAGATGATAATTCTGAAAAATGAAATGCGCTATACACTCTGACATTTACTGGCTGATAAGCTTAGCTTTAACACTCCGCCGTTTTATTTTGATGAATATTGAGGTTAATTATTAGCTAACCAACTCAGTGTGTAGGCTTCGGCGGCCGGTGTCCATTGTAACTGGGTCTTCCGGGTAGGACCGCGTCTTGGTTGTTGTTCTGGTCGACGTTTCGTCCCAACTGTGTGGGGCTTCTTCAGGACTTCCTTGACAGCTGTTGCTACGGAGCTGTCAAGGAAATCCTGAAGAAGCCCCATATAGTTGGGACGAAACGTCGACCAGAGGACAACCAGGGCGCGGACCTACCCGTAAGACCCAGTCACAATATTAGCTAACCAGTTTACAGCAAATCTAAGAGCAAGACGTATGCTGTGGATGATACAGCTTTCGAAAGTGCACACACTGTTATCCGTCTGCCGCAGTATAACGTGATCTGAATGCAATTGAGCTGGCGTGGGAAAATATAAAGAATGTTTACTGTTCACCAAAGCAAAGGAAGTCCCTGAAAGAAATGTGCCACCCAGTGCCACCCTTACACAGTGGGATAAGGACAGCGAATGAGAGTGACAGAGAACGCATGCGAGTAGAACCGTTAAAAAGAAGCATGCACCCTCTTCAGTCTGTACACTAAAACCAAGAAGATTTATTCATAAAGATAGCAGTCATCACAATGTTTTTGTATGGTCTGTAACTGAACCGACATGGGATGTCATACCTAATCAGAGAGGTTGTGGGAAGCTACTTCAACCTCCGTGCGAGTCAGGCCCCGGAGATTTTCTTTGCTGTGGTAAACTGTATCTGGACAGCCCCAAATCCGCGGAAACCTGCTATTGAAGCGGCGGATTGGAAAGAATACCGCAAGATGGTCCAAGAGTTGGAAATGCAATATTGGAGAAACGATGGTATAATAGAAAAGTAATTGAGAAATTATCATCAACATATCACAGGATACCAGCGATGTAAGTGACACATCTGCCTCGAAAGTCGAAGAATCGTAAAGTAAATGAGAATTTATGCTGCCATTATATTTGTTTTATACCTTCATATGTTTCATAAACAAATATATCAACATAAAGCTTATCGAATCGAGTTCAATTTACCGTTTGTCCACACATCTCATACTTACGGTGCATATTTTCGCTTATCTTACACGCTATTTCGCTAAATTGTGCTTTTCTTTGTTCAGCACGCTACAGAAACGAGCGTTTTAGAATATCTCTTCTTCCCCTCTGCCCACTATACCGTAAAACCAGCGCTCAAGCAAACGTGCGCGTATAGTATGCGATGACTCATAAATGGTAACAGTTAGGTCAAATACACATTAACCGAAAATATACATGTAATACTGTTATTTTTCTTTGTTATTTATGCCCCTTTTGAGTCTTATAATGCAACAAAATAATTTAGCACAATGTATTTTGAGGTTAGACCTATATTTCTGCAGTTACAGACGTGTAAATGGTCCATGTTTCTTTGGTGTACAATAAGTTCGACGAACTCTTTCATTTAGGGGCAGGACTGAAGAAACCCACAGAAGGTACAAAGTTCAGGACAGCTGGTGCATTACAGAATCCTAATTCATGACGATCAGTGCATTGCATATGTACAAACATGTACTGGTCGAGTGATGGACAGACTCCAATCATCAAATATGAAGCGTAGTCGAAGGGATTAATTATCCATAGACAGATGTACATTTGAGCTCACCCCAATCGCATAAACTGTTAAGTAAGTTGAGACCTCCGGATGTGCACTATTGCATCCAACCCTGTGGGCATATTTAATGCATTTGTAAAATAATAATACTGCAATAGAACAACTTTCAGTTACCATGTTTGACTAACCTGTGGAATAGAATTTACTTAAACGATAGGTAAAAGGAAGAACAAAACACTTCTTCACTCCATGGTTTGGGCATGTCGCCTATAACGGATTCATAGATCTCTCCAGCATTTCCTGGGTCGTCCTCTGTCTCTTCTTCCTTTTGGATTATAGTTTAATACTGCATTTGAACATCTTCCATTCTGCATTCTTAATATATGTTCATGCATTGTTGCCTTCGTTCTGATATTTTGCCATGGATTGGTTCGATTTCTAATTCCTTTCAAATATCTTCATTTCTTACTTTTTGTACAACCTTTAACACTTCTTAAAAATGTCATTTCTGCAGTCTGTATTTTATTTAAATCATTTTGTGTTGGCACCGAGGTTTCGCTTCCATATAGTAAAGTTGGAATAGACATTACCTTATACATTTTCATTTTTGTATCCTTTCTCACTCTGTTTTTAAAAGTTCTTTGGATTGCCCCACATATTGCTCGGAATTTGTTTACTTTTTCTTCTATATCAGGATTGTTTCCTAAATTTTGAAACTCGATATTTGTTCTAAAATCTTATTTCCTAAAACAATTTTTGACAACATTTTTTGACAAAACGCTTGTATGGCTTAAATTTGATATTCACATCACGGGTAACCCTGTAAACATTTTATTCTTTGCAAAAATATAATGCCACGTTTAAATACATGGTAACTGAATTACTTAGAAATTTATCACTTTCAAGTTCATGGTAATTTTATTTTCATATTCTAGTTAATCAAAGGTGGATTTATTCTACACTAGTCTCAATGGAATTTCGAACTGAAATTTTAGAACTAATTACCACATTGAAAAATTCCTTTCATGCATGCTCTCTGGACTAGCTGTTATTTATCAAGATCCATGTATCACATGGCGAAATTTAATATGAATTTTTCTCAAACGCGACAGCCTCTGTCAGTAGTTTTACTGGCATGTAAAAAGAACTACTGTGATACATCGGATTTGACGTGATTCTTGTTTCTGCGCCCTTAAAGAGCAAAATGAAAACTAAATTTGATCTTTGATTTCTAATTAAAGATAGCTGGGGTGTAACACTGGCCCTTATTAATCTTAGGCTTAGTGTGCTTAATGTTCGGCGCCGTGGCGTAGCGGGCTAAAGCAGTATGCCTTGGTCGCTGGCCACGGAAAGCGGTCCGGGTTCGATCTCACCCAAAAGGGTGTCGATTTCGAGTCCCGGGTATCGGACCGGTGCTCACTCAACATCATGAGCTCAACAAAGAGGAGCTTACACTAGGTAAGCGGCCCTGGTCCAGAAACCCAACGTTCCGGGTGGGGGATGCCGAGATGCTGACTACATCTCCTTCACGTATCGATTGGATGGTCGCCCACCTCCGCCTTGCGTAAGTGGGTGTGAGGGCCCGCCTTGGTAGCGCGGTGGTAGCGCGTCTGCCCTACGTTCAAGAGGTCTCGAGTTGGAATCTCTGTTAGGTGAGTTACCTGGATAAGGTTTTTCACCGGGGTTTTCCCTTATCCTGAAAGACGAATGTCGAGTCACTTTAAGCTCTAAGGACCCTGGGCTCATTTGAACGTCATTTCACCCATTCCATTCATCGTCCGATATGGCTTAAAGTTGGAGGACGTAAATTACTTTAAGATAAAGGCATGAGGCCAGCTGGTGGGCATTGGTGTTCTTAGGTCTGTCACGCCAGGGTTTGTTTAGATTTTAGTGTACTTAATTGCAAGTTTATGCTCTTCGAAATATGTGATTATACCCTGATAGAATAATTTTTATTTTAGAATCAAATATATATTAACAGTAGGAAACAAACTTAAGCTTCAAGGAATATTTCTTTTCAGTGCCGTTAGTACTGTGAGGTTATTTTTTCTAGTAAAACACGTGTGCGCTCATCAACATTATACTCAAATTTAGTAGTAATTCCATTACATCCCGAGAAACATTCGAATAGTTACAAAAAACATTTGAAAGTTCAAGCCAATATTAATGTTATACTCAAAATAGTTGATAGTGCAAAAGGCTGCTTTAAGTGAACTGATTGAAATACTTCTAAATTTGTGGGTGGTTAATATTTGTCTATATAATAAGATTTAAAATTTAAAGATCTTACAGATTTTATTGTGAAAGAAGAGGCTTTCACAAACTACTTCCTGGAAATTCCTACTGTTTTTGACGTGTAAAAATTTTAAGCGTGTGCTTTTTCAAGTTTTTAAAAATTCTCAGAGTTCAAAACTATTTCGCTCAAAATTTAGTGGTTTATTTTTTGTGTCATATATATTGCTTTTACATGTTGTTCCATTCAAACCTGGGAGTTTAATTTTTGAGTGGAATTAATTTATTTCCTCCACCTAAAAAGTTTGGATGGAAAGCAATATAAAGTACTTATTTGAAAAATCAGAAATATATGTATATATTTTTTCTAGCACACGCACGCTAAAATTATTACAAATGGGCTCTATTTACAGTCAAGTAGGAGCCCGTTTTTCTTGGTGCTTCTTCAAATACACATATACTACTGTTAACTTCCAGATACCAGCAAAGCAGTTCTCAAGGTTGCAGCTATGCGTTTATCTCAGTAACTGGGGAAAGTTTGCAACTGCAATAACTTCGAACTTTGTTTGTCTGTTGCAAGAGGTACATACATACTAACTGCAGTCTCGAGCAGAGAAGAAGAAGATCTTCCTAGAAGACCGCAGCCAAGTCATCTAAGCTTAAAGTGCCATAAATCGGGTCGTTCCAAGCTCCATATTTTCAAACTTAAGTAAGGTCTCCTATATTTCGTCTAAAACTTGCAAAACTGACCGAGAAAATAGCACGGCATGCTTAGCTTTGGAGGTGTTGGACAGTTTGAGTCCAGAGGTTCTACTCCCATTAGTCTTGAACCCGTAGGAACAAGACCCGGGCCTCTTTCAACCAGGGAGTTATCCGAGCTATCCCAAAGGGCGCTCGGCGTCCTCCTTGGGGCTTTCCATAGGGCAAGACCTGGTTGCCTAACAAGCCCCCCCCCCCCATGTGGTCCTATGGACTCAAGACGGGATGGAAGTGGATGCGCCACTTACGCGCGTCAACACTAAAGGTGAAGACTACCGATATGACCTCGGTGGGGTCGCCTGGCGATCTAGCACACCTTCTATTAGCTTTGCAGGCTAGTACCCGGGAGATTTAATGGCTTCCGTCAACCCCGTCCTTAGACGTACCCGATTCCCACGGGTATCGGGAACCACTGCCCCCTCGAGACCATCCCAATCAGAACAACTCCCGAAGGCGGGGCTCAGATGTTCGGCCCGAGGTTCCTCTAGTAACGTCAGAGGTACCACGAGTGCTAAGAGTCCGCAGCGCCCGCACTTTGGCAGCTGAAGGGGACGGATCCCCTCCCCTACGGGAGAAGGTGTTGGACAGGAAATCGAAACACTAGCTTAAGATTATGTGGTACACGATGATGATTTATATTTAAGGGCGCTCAACTGCGAGGTCATCAGCGACCACGAATTAGTCATGAATTTATTTCATTTAAGTTATCCGGAAAGGGCATATTTAATGTCCCTTGAAGTAAAGCACATTTGAGTAAACTAGTAGCAACTTCCTCATGACAGTTGCGGACACACCTTATGAATCATAACATAATAAAATAACCTCAATCTTTAATCGTTAATTTAATAGAGATAGTTGGCTAAGAAACGTTTTAGTAAGAGTATAGGCTCTCTTGCTGGAATCAATAACTTAATTTAATTAAAGGAGATGGTAGTTTGAAAATACATATTTTCAGTAACTGTGGAGGGTTAGGATGGAAGTCCTGCTGTAATATCCTCCAGCATATAGCAGCTACCTCAGCAAAGGACACTAAGATTCCAACCCCAGGGACATCACCAGTCGATAACGAACATGGTTACGCTTGCTTTGACGTCAGTTCAGCCCACGCTTCGTTGGTATAGTAACCTTTTTACACTGCGATATGGCAGTAAGATAATTAACAAGCATGCGGATCTTCATTATACTCATTTGTACACTAATAATACCCGAATCTTTGATGAATACAGAGAAAATGTCATGAACCAATGTGGCATTTGTAATCACGGCATGCAATACATATGCGGATGGTAACCTATAATGAAAACACATCAAATGTCAACCAAAATATATAATCAGTTCCTAGTACGTCAGTAAATGATTTTCATTTATCTTATACCAGTTATTTGAACCCTATGAAACTGGCAGCAAAGGGCTAGGCCAGCAGCCGGCACATTTTTGGACACAAGTTAATGAGCTTCTGTGGCTATAGTACACTGCATTACTCTGTAAAGAGGCAAGAGATTAAAGCAAATATTCGTTTCCAGGGAAGCGATGCCGCTGGTTAAATGAACTATAAATAAATGAAAATGTGGAATTACTGCAGCAGAAGTACAGTATCAGACCTGAATTTTAAACGTATTCTATAAGTGCACACAACTAAAAATAAATAAATTTCGCAACAGTAAGAAAAATATGGATTTTATTACCGTTCTTTTTTTAAAAATTCCTTCCAGTTTTCCTGGGAAGAAATGATAGAGATAACAAAAGTATTGGTGAGTAACAGAGAAGGTGAAAACTGATTAGCAGGGAAATAGAGATTAGGAGGGGAAATGTGGTAGAGCGAAAAGAAAAGTTTAGCGTAAGATATCGATAGACTTTTAAGTTTAAATACTTAATTGCGGATACTCTCTATTTACATGTTAGATTATAAATAAATTATCGTATTCCATAAGTTTTTTATTGAAAATTGTACGCTCAATACCCGTTATCTCGAAACTTATTTAGATTTCAATCAGTTAAAAGTATAGTAATAGTTCCAGCGAGAACTGGGAGAGATAGAAGTTAAGGTAAGGCTGTAGTACCCACAGATCAAACAAAAAGTGTAACTTGTATTTGATGTATGTAAAACGTCTAAATCAGCCTCCATTAAATACCCTGGAAACATTTATTTCCCCAGAAATTGTTTCCATGCATGTTTAAAAGCATTTTTTTCTTTATTCGTATAATAAATACAAGGGTCGTTTGATAAGTCTGGTAAATTTCATGAAAGGACGGAAACCTTTTGTCATAACTTTGTGGGTGGTAAGCTTGATTATTCAAAAGATTATACAGAAAACTGGAATATGCTACAATAAACAGTTCATTGTTTACACCCTTCTCAAATGGTCAGTGTAATAGCTGTGATTGAAAACGAAAAAAAAAAAGTTTCGTGCATTTTCATTTGAAGGGCTGGATTACCGCACAACTCAAAACTGAATTGGATGAAGTTCATGCGAACTCTGCACTATTATTGAACGCCATTTACTTTTGGATTAAGTAGTCGTAGAAGCAGCGAAGATGAATCCCGCTCTGGTTGCCAAATTGAAGTCACCACACAGGACACCATTGAAAAAAAAAAAAAATATCTGGTTATACAAGACCACCGAATCAAAATGCGTTAGGTTACTTAGGCTGTAGGCATCTAAATTGAGGAGTGTACAATATCCTGCATGAAACATTGGCAATGAAATGGCTGTGTGCAAGATGGGTGTCACGAGTGCTCACAGTCGACCAAAAGCACATCCGGAAAAACACTTCTTTCGAGTGTTGGCAATGTTTCAGCGCAATCTGCAGGGATTTTTGAGCCGATTTTTGACCGTGGATGAAACATGGATACATCATTACACACCAGAGTCAAAACAATGGACAAAGGATGCTGAAGTGCACTAAAGAAGGTAAGTCAGCGGGTGAGGTGATGTTCAATATCTTTTCTTTTTTTTTTAATTCTCAAGTAATAATCTTCATAAAGTACTTGGAAAAAGGCAAAACTATAAATGGAGGCCGTTATGCTTCATTGTTGGGTCGCAAAATGAGTTGACTAAAAGGAGATAGATTGAAACTCAAAAAAATGTGCTCTTGCACCATCGCATACATCAGCAATTGTAATGGCGAAAGTTCATGAGTTGGGCTTAGAATTGGTTCCTCATCAGCCTCATTTACCAGACCTTATAAGACTTCTTCCTGTTCCCAAACTTGAAAAAATTGGCTTGGTGGCAAGAAATTTTCATCAAATGAAGAAGTTTCCATCAACAAGTATTTTTCAGACCTTAACGAAAACTATTTTTCAGGCAGGATGAAAAAAATGGAACATCGCTGGACCAAGTGTAGAGCCATCAATGGAAATAAGGCAAGATGCTCCCGAAAAAAATTCTTAGTTTTCTACCAGACTAATCAAACTACCCTCGTAGGGGAAGCATTGTGTTCCACCCAAAGATTCGAAATGAACAGTTAAGCAGAAATATATTTTGGAACCCTCTGTACAAAGAGATACAACATTTTCAGCCCTTACATATGTGTTTGGTAGTACGTGTGACGTCACTCCCCCACTCCATCACCCGTTGGATAATAAGTTCATGCAAGCGAGTTTCTCGCTCTCTTGGACCATCCTTCGGCCTCAGTGGATGGATTTGTCGACTTCTTCTTCAGGCAAGCAAATGACATCTATGTATTATGTTTGATTTCTTTGATTGTTGTAAATATTCTTATTAAGTGAGTTGCAGTTCTTTTGTACCGTACCGTAAACCCAATCTCTCACAAAGCATGCATTTCCTACTCTGAGCAACCCCCCCGTGTATGATCTGGCCATGTGCTCCTTTATCCTTTAACGTCCATGCCAAACTTGGATTTCAAGTTCAGCATTTTCGTAGATGTAACCGAATAATATTGAAGATTGTTGTAGCATCAGCCATTTACGAGGTATCCTTATTAATTTGAAATGCCGTTAAAGTTCAATTGTTTCTTGCGATTTCAAAGCATACAACATCCGCTTCTACATTATAAGTATTATTGTTGCTCCTGTATCTAGATAGTGCAACCAGTATTAAACTATCACGGGAGAATGCTTCACGTGTTAGCAGTATTTAAACATCATTTGTAAATTACAAACTTTAGGAAGTTCCTGGTGAGTGAAGTAATTCAAATGATATTCTTATTTGGCTTAAGGATGAACTATCTTAATCGGCTTACTTGTTTCTTTCTCGTTTTCTTTCCTCAAGGGATTATAGTTTAAACTCCAGCTGCAGTATAAAAGCATTAAGGAGGTTACAATTATGTTTATGGTTATTATGATGAACAGGCACCAAAGGCATAGCGCTAATGCTCTTAATGGCTATTTTGTAAACTATGTTAATAGCAAGATACCATTTATCAGATTTATAAAGGCGAGAATAACTTTTTAGCTTGCTTTAGGTTTGCAAAATAAGTTTTTAAGCATACCAGGAGAATATCTTGCCATGGCAAATTAATTTTAACAGAACAAAGAGCTACCGCGTATGAAAATATTTAATTTAAGAAGAGAGAAAGAGCAGCTTGGAAATACAAATTTACGGGAAGTTTCACCGAGCGAAAGACAATGGGAGCAGAATTTTTTTAAGGTATCCTGAATGAAGAGAAAACGATGGAGATGAAAAGAGAAACTGGATATCCTTAATTTGGCCAAGTATATCGGAAGACAGCCAACAAAAATGGAGACTCTCTCTCTCTCTCTCTCTCTCTCTCTCTCTCTCTCTCTCTCTCTCTCTCTCTCTCTCTCTCTCTCTCTCTCTCTCTCTCTCTCTCTCTCACACACACACATACACAAACGCGCGCGTACACACACACACACAAACATATATACACACACCGGTCAGATCTTACCACTTGTTACAAAAGAAGTTACAAATATTTAAAGGAAATAAACGATGGTACATTGCGATCCATATAATTCTGAACAATTTCATTAGGCAATAGCTGTTGAACCAATAATGTGACACACGAACAACTTTGGGAGAATGTAATACACAGTTGGAAAATTATATAACACTATTTCCACCTCAGAGAAAATGTTGGAAATGTCCTCCACCAGCAATTATACAAGTTTGCATTCGTCTCACCATATTCTCTGAAGTTTTACGGAGAGTATCCTCGCCGACGTTACTTATTTCGGTTTGAATGGGTTCCTTGAGAATAGCAATTGTTAGATGTTTATTCTTGCATACTCTAGTTTTTAGGTATCACCACAAGAAGTAATCCGGTGAGGTTAGGTTAGGGGATTTGTAGGGCCACAAACCTTCAGAGATTATTCGATTTTCAAGGAAACTGGTTACAAGTTCCATAATGTAATTAGATGTATGGCACGTTGCTGTATGTTGCTGGAAATAACATTCTCTCAATTCGATATCATTTCCGTAAAACTGTAGAGAATATGGTGAGACAAGTGCAAATGTGTATAGATGCTGGTGGAGAAAACTTCCAACACTTTCTCTGAGATTTAGATAGTGTAATGTAATCTCCCTAGTGTGTATTATAGTCTATAAATAAAATCAAATAAAACAGAAGTGTACTTAAGCGACACTTTTCAGTACTCATTAAGTTTTGACATTCGGGTAGCCACTTTATGATGCAAAACCAATTTTGAGTTTTTGAAACAAGATACGAAACTTTTTTCTTAAGGGTATCTCAAACCTATTAGGTGCCGTGTACCCGAGTTTGAGTGCTGTAAGTCTATAATTGCCTCATTTGAAGCCAGTGCATAATATGATTTAAAGCTATTTGTTTTAGGCGTTATTAGTCAAACTCCACTTTAAAGATAACAAATAAGTAAGTGTGGCTAAAGTATTTAGGTTCTGATGAAATCAGCCCATAAAAATCCACTAGGTCAAGACGTACCTGGAAGTCAGTTATCAGAAAGCAAATAAGTGTTAAATCTCACTAAATAAAGTTTTGAAAATTAAAAATAGAAAATAAGTTTTAGTATTTAACACATCATTGAGAGAACAACTTTCTTAGGCAAAAGAGAAGATTCAAAATTAAGACGTAACGTAGGAACTTTGGTGAAGATCCAGGTTGGAAACGAGACCAAAGCTGGAAAGAGGGTGCATTTTAAAAATCCACTTCTTTTCCTTCGTATTTCAAGTCTTGCACTCAGCAGTTGTTAGCTCCTGAATACCGGACTCGAATTAAGCATACTCAGAATTCGCTGCATGGCCTATTACTCGGACTTAACTTTGTCATTTTTATTTCGAGGACAATTATTTTTAAATTGTTTATAATTAAGAGTTTCACCGACATAGTTCAGTTACAACTTCAGCTAAGAATAAGAAATAGTTTAATTCTTTAAGCATAGTGTTCAACCCGCTCCAAACAGCTCATCATTCCAGAGGAACGTTTAGAATGGTTAAGGAAAGGACAAATTATTTCAAAACTAAATGTTTTTAACAATATCTTTATACTCTTAAAATTTCAAATATTACAATATACAATTTCCCTTGTCTTCAAATCTTTAGCAACATGTCAATTAATTATCCTTGCCACTGGTTATATATTATTATTTCTTTAACTGCATTGAAAGTCTTCAGGGTTTCTTTTGTTGTTTTAAGTGGACTAACTCCACGAAATTTGTCTTAAATGACGCGAGAAACACAGGGAAAAATTTGGAATAGAAATTTAGAAGGTTTATCCAGAACTTACATAATGAAGCGAAGCCAAACAATGTTGTCCCCAATGTTCCTATGTACGGAGCGACGAAGTGCAGATGCGATGTTCAGTGTCCGAGATCCATGTCAGAAGTTCTCTTTCTTCTACCGGAGCTTCCTAGAGGAAAAGTCCAGGTCGATCCCCCCGGTGCAGCGTCAAGCAATTGTCCTAGCTTTTGGCTCTCTCTACAGGCGAAAGCAGCGCTTGCTAGCAATCAGCAACGGAACTCGTAAGAGACTCGATGTGACTAGGCAGCATGGCTGGTAGTCTAACAAGCTGAAGATCACCAATATAGCTCAGGAGCTGGGGGGAGTAGGAGTTAGCACGAAGTAGATGGGTCTTTAAAAGTGATCAGGTGTAAGATAATGGAGAATTTGCATGAATGAGAACCTCCTTAAGAGGTGAATTTTGGAAAGGAGGAAGGATAACATTGTACATTAACTATACAGTGTACATAATTAATGGCTAAAGAGAGAAAGGAAAGCATGTGATCTTAAAACTGCAGATAATTTTAATAAACTAAAATAAAAAGACATGCATTGGCCACCAAAGTAGTAAAGTAAAATGAAAGGTATAAGAAACGACGAAAGACAAAAAGATGAGGGGACAGAACAGTTTAGAACTTTACGTTTGGATATAAATCTAGAACAGAAAAAAGACTTGGGCACGATTCACACCTAAGGGAGCACACAATGAATGAGATTGATAAAAGTACCCCCGTGCTAGGCTATACGGCTTCTATCGGGGCAACGAGTGGTTACAGCACCCATCTATACAGCTTCGAGAGTTGTGACGTATTTTAGCCGTTAGCAAGGCCTGCAGTGCGTGGGACGTCAAGCCAGAGCTGTTTAACACCAAGTTGCCTAAATGGCGCTGTGAGTACAGAATCGGAGGTTTCAGTCACGTGTAGCGCACTCGATGAGAACAATGTAGCTGCCACGTACCAAATGCAACTGTTAAATATACAATGTGACTATTTATGAGGACAAATATACACGCAAGAAAGAGTTGGCTGATTTTTACAAGAATGTCCCCGAATCCAGGTTTCCGAGGTTGTATTCACTTGCCGCATGTTTGGCGCGACATATGTGTGCGAACAATCTTACATTTCTGTTTTGAAATTAGCTAAGACCAAACCCGAAGTACCTTGTCAGATCACAATCTAACATGCAGCCTTGGATTACAAATTTACCAGATATTCTATTATGACATTGGTAACCTAGTTAAAGGAAAATGAAACAGAAAGTTTCGGAAAATACCCACGTATTTTTTTCCCCTCAGTGGGTCTCCTCTAATTTGCTGAAAAAATTACTTTGTTTTATTTTATTTACTTAAAACATTCCTGACCTTCAGATAAACTACGAATTGAAGTTTCATTTATTTTCTAATAGCACAGAGCTAAAATGTGCGATAATTGCTTATAAACTGTAGTCATTGTGTAAGAAATTAAAGCAGTCAGCATTAATAGTAGAACACCCAAGATGTAAGTTGTACATATTATTTATACCTGATACGTTTCCTGTCTTTCCTACGCTGCCGGAACCCTAACACATCAAACTGTTTCCTTTGGGCTGCAGAAATATGTGGGGCGACATCACACGCTAACCTGCCTTTCGTTCCAGAGCATGTTTGGCAGTTAGAGCTTACAGAGGTGACGTAACACCGCCACTGTCTTCCCCTGATCGATATATAGACTTTCGGCATACAAGGCCTGTGAGGTAGTCAGCCCCACGAACTTAATGAATAGACATTTTCTAATTTGGATGTATGGAAAGGAATACTAAACAAAGGGCTATGAAAATTGAGATGATCAAATAACTTCAAATAACAAATGAGTGGCATTAAAGCTAAAGTTTGCATTTTCCATAGCGATTTTATATGCATTTAGACGCTGAAAGTACTTTCCATAGCAAATGTGTCAGCAAATTCTCTTAAACATTCACTTTTAATCAGCTTACTATGTATTCTAAGGCTTGGCAATTCTGGGTGCGGTTATGAATATTCACAGCGTGGTATTGAAGGAGTGTGCAAAGGATTTGTGTGCGTATGCTCGGAATTACAATAGTCGCTGTGGGTGTATCGGGTATCTACTAATGGAAACTGGAAATCATTTACAAGCTTGAAACTGGCACACACGAGAATTGCATTATATAATTCTAATGAAACTTAGTTATTTCATTCCTAACTCATTTCTAGAACTGAAACAAATGAGTAGCTGTAAAGAGTTGACTATCGCTCAGTCTACTGTGTTTTCTTATTCGCCATGTACGTATAAGAACCTAGTGCAATTATTATATAATTTCTACCGATTTACCGCCCCATTTACCGCAACTTTTTTTTCTTGCAAATGTTAATTATATTTTGAATAAACCTTATCTCATCTTTGCATTAGAAGCTTGTTAGTTGGAGAAGTACAGACTAGGCCCCACAAGGTTCTTTACAAAGAATCTGGCCATTCGTTAAAATCCAGAAACTAACAAAAGAAAACGAAAATTTATGGACACAAACTATCGGAGTAGTGACAAAACCCATTAGGAGCTAAAGAAAGTGTGCAAAGGATGTGAACAAGCCAAAGAATACACCACAAGGGAAATAGTTTGCTAGCGAAAATATCGATCGAAAGACCAACGAGCAGCTGAAGCGGGAGCAAAACAAAAAAGTCTACAGGAAGGGAACAAAACTTGAACACAACCACAATGGAAACGGTAAAATGTAGACCAGCAAATTGTGACATTGAGCTCTTTATGGCAAGGCTGTTTAACTAGGGACGAGAAACATACGACGCTAGAATATGTTAGTAGTTTCCGTAAGGTAGTAAAATTAAGTATACAGCAACAAACAGGTCCATATTTGTAGATTGTGTAACTAGTTTCAAGAATTCTTGCTGGAAATGGATTTTTGATGTTAATATGAGCAAACCAGACACGGAGGAAGGTTGTTGAAGCTGTACTTTCAAATAAACATAGTTAAAATTGTATCTTGTTAGCTTTAATGACAGGTATGCTTACAGGAAAATACTAGAAGAATGAAACAAAATAAGACTTCTAGAACAAGTACTGTAATTGTTGAAGTTTTCCTCATTTCTACTAAAAACAATAGTTTCCAGTTGCCTTAATAGATTAACCGCACCGAAAATACACACATTACTGTAAATGTGTAGCTTTTGTTGGGAGATATTCCTTTTGCTTCCAGAACACTGAATAATAAACATACTAATCTGATAGTATTCGGTATAAAAGTTTGAGAAATGTTCACCCTTCTTAATCTGCTAGCTATTACAACTTAGCCTTAATGTTCACTAATACCAGAGTGCAAGTACCAAATATTTGTACGTATCATTTATATAGTGCATCTTAATAAATACATAATTAAAATTGCGAATGGAAGTAGATTTTCTTCGAGGTTTTAATGTATCGTACATTTTAAAAATAATTAAAATGAGTTTATAATTTGGTCTAGATAAAAGTGTTGACAATAAAATCCAGTGCAGCTATGCATTAAAGCAAAAATCAATAAGATGATAGAATGCTAATGTTATGAAGCAATATTGCTTATGGGTGTACACGAGTTCCACGTTGGAACGCCAGTTTGTAACTAATTTATGGTGGTGGTCACAGGTTACCACTGCTCTACTTTGTGCACCAGTTTGAAGCAAATATTATAGTGAGCAATGAGGTTTCTCTCAGGGTATGCGTGGATGTGTGTGAGAAGGAAATTTTACAACACTGGAATGCCCGTTTCCAAATTATTTATTCACTGCTTCTTATTTCAAACCTCGAAATGGAAGCTGCCGACCGAGGGTTACCAATCACGGTTTATAGTGACTGAATGCTAACTATATTTCTCGATAAATTTTGATGACCCGACAAATATTCAAGACCGAATAAGTTGACCGCTCTCCTAGGCTTGACGTCTCAGAATCGTCTATATCGGCTACACGCCGGATAATGTTTATAATGGTTTCATAGCCATGACCCGTCTCTATCGGCGAAAAGCCGAAGAGTGCTCCCTCACCACAACTGCGTGTGTGTATTTATATATAACTTTCACTCTCCAAATTCCTTTTTCAAACCAAACAAAGTCCTTTTGTGGCTGTTTTGGTCGCTATTGTAAACGATCCGAAGAATTCTCCATTCATATACAAGTGACAATTCCTTTAGAAACCTTCTAAGGACACTGTTCCTTTCATTCATGGCATTGTTACTATACTTTCCCCAACTCACTGACCTTGCCCTGGGTCGTCACAAAGAACCAACATTCCTTTTACGTCTATCATTATTCTTTGCTTCTGGAAAACCATAATTTCGGTATCAGTTATATTGCTTAAATGTACTTATTTTAATAATCCCTCCTTTGAATTGCATTGTATAAGTCCGCAATGGAAACCTGCAAAGCTGATAAAAGTAGGGTGGTTTGAATAGATGGGCAATAGTTTACTATACCTACAGAATTCTAATTCTCAGTCTGAAAATTAGGGAAAACCTGAGGGTGCTTTTAAAAGGCACTTCTTAGTAACAATATTCAACTTAAGCTTGCTGAAGAGATGAAATTACAATCTTAATTTTCATGAACCAGTGGTAATCCAAGTAGGATTTCCAAGGGTATGCAGAAAATTAGCCGTAACAAAAATATGTACGAGAAGGGACCCAAAAGAAACCGGACTCCGAGGGCGCTGCCACTCGTAGACGTAGTGCAGGGTTCTCACGCTAGATGGGACTAGTAGAGGCCTTCATGAAACAGCTATGCAGACGGCGTCAGTGTAGAGCTGAACGTGCTAGTGTGGTATTGTGTTTCTCTAACTGTTGGCGGGTTACCTCTGTGAAGTCATTATGGCAACTTTAAAAGAACAAATAATGTGTGTGAAATTTGGTTTCCTGCTTAAAAAAACTGCAACGGAGGCAGACCAAATGCTTCAGGTAGCTTTACAGGAGGACGCTATGGGCCGCACATAGGTTTTCGAGTGGTTTGGGCGCTTTAAACGTGGTGAGATGTGTGTTGAAGGCCAAGCTCGTTCTGGACGCCCGTCAACATCGCGAAATGAGGAGATCACTGAAAATTTCCGCCAAAAGATCAACGAGGTTCGTCGCCAAACGATCGACCAAATATTAGCAGCGACAGGAATCCGTTGGAGCTCGTGCCTGCGGATCTTGAGGGAGGGTTTGCACATGAGACGTGTTGCTGCTAAATTTGTTCCGCGCCTTCTCACACAGGAGCACAAAACCTCCGCATGAATGTGTGTCGGGACTTGAAAACAGAGATTGCACGTGATCCAAACTTCTTGAACAAAGTCATTACAGGGGATGAGAGTTGGTGTTACGGGTATGACCCAGAAACCAAGCAAGCGTCAAGCCAGTGGAGGACTCCCAACTCTCCCAGACCAAAAAAAGCAAGGCAAGTTAGGTCAAATGTGAAGACGATGATCATCGTCTTTTATGATATTCGTGGAATTGTGCTTCCGCAATTCGTACCCCCTGGCCAGACTGTTAACCAGCACTTTTACTTGGATGTTTTAAGGCGTCTGCGAGAGGATGTGAGGAGGAAACGCCCGGAACTTTGGCGATCAGGTGACTGGTTTCTGCATCACGACAACGCTCCAGCACACACGGCCTTACGAGGGACCCACTATTTGGTATCTTAGAGGTGGTCTGTCGTTCCCCACGCTCCGTATTCGCCGGTACTAGCCTCGTGTGACCTTTTCCTATTTCCACGAATGAAAAAAACGCTAAAAGGGGAGCGTTATGACGATGTGGAGGCGGTAAAAACAGCTTCGCAAAGGGCATTCGACAATATCAAACTTAAAGAGCTCCAAACATGCTTCCAACAGTGGGATAGAGTCTTGACAAGTGCATCGCATTTAATGGAGAGCATTTTGAAGGTGATTGAAGTAATTTTGTAAAAAGGTTCATCAATAAAGTTTTTTATGATAACAGTCCGGTTTATTTTGGGGCCTCCCTGGTATGTGTATACTTAATACATTAATATATATAATAGTTCCAGCAATTTAGATATGAAAAATGAATGTAAAATAGTGTTATGGTTACACCTAACTATCGCCAAAGTTTTTCATAAGTATCTGTTCAGCACTATTCTTAGTTAAGCGATTTGCAAATAAAAAAAATTAGCTCAAAAGGTTTGGTAATTACAGATTGGGAAATGTATTTGCAAAAACGCATTTACTTTAGCAAGTAAATTATCTTTGTGCAATATTACCCTTCTTTAATCTTCACTTGCTTTTGAATCTCCCTATGATTTGTTTCCGAAATTTCAGGTTTAGAATCAGGATGACTCATAATTATTCAGTCGACATCCGAATACAAATCCTAAATTTCAGAATGTAAGATTGATAGCAATTACATTGTGCAAATTTGTGATGGCTTTCGAAGCTCAGACAGGCTATCTACTACCCAGAGAACTATCGTAACTTTTACCTTTGGACTGTAAATTTTATGAAACGATGTAGTGGGACGAAGAAATGTGTTTCCCTTTATTTCATGTTTCCAGTTAATCATCATTAAATTGCACTTCTAGACTGAAACTTCCGTTGCAAGGAATTTCACTGTTGTTTGGGTGCTCTCTCCGATATCGTCATAAACTCGCCTTATCTTGTCTCGGAGTCATAGGGGAACTTTGCATAATAGAAGTCAGTTTCACAGCAAGATATTGCACCCCTGGAATAATGTCTCTTGAAACTCCTTCGGGCATCCTGTATTTCTATTTTAAAGGTTTAAATTTAACAGGTTACAAATTGTATTTCAGTCTTGTACATCATAAACTATGATTTGGCTCTTAAATATCCTTCTCTACACATCTTCAGTGTATTCTACAAATATTCATACAAAGATGGGTATTCTGTTTTATATCTGCGACTACCACTCCAAAGATGAATATCACAGAGACGCGCCTAAGTCCCTTATTCCGCGAGTGCACGGTAACTTCCTCAGATTTGAAGGCTTATACTGAATTACTCAGAAAGGAGAGGAACATAACATATGCACCAGTTGAAAGTGTATAACGTTCCATTTATTTACCTCATATTATATAATTATATCTTTAAAATTACATCTCAAAAATGACCTCAATTACAATCCAAGTATTCCTGCAAGCGTGTAATGAAATTCGAAAACACGTGATGCAACAGGTCTCCATCTATGACAACAATTTCAGTAATGACATCTTGTCGAGTTGGAAGAGAGCCTCTTGTTTGAAACAGCCTCGCAAGAAGAAATCGGTAACTGTAAGATCTGGTGAGCAGGAAAGCTATAAAATGATGTTGCAGAGGTTAGTTCTTGAAGTTCGGCCCGCAGGGAGAATTTTTTGGGTTACGTATATTTTTTATGGGTGAAACTTGAGTTCATGTATTACGCGTCCTAAGGATCATCGAGAAATGCCCAACACTCTTGATTAGGAGCTGAATGACGCGTTCAACATCTTGTCTCACTCGAGCAGCATTTTCTGGTATCCTGTTTTAAGTGGACTATGTTTAATGTATAGGACTACCACGTTGGTTGAAACTACTTATGATATAAGCATGTACAGTAAGAGCTAGAAAACTTCCTTCTTTTCGAATTATCTGAAAAACAGATAAAGGAAACTATAGTGAATACAGCACTAATATAACACTCATAATTTTTCCCAGCCGTGTCAACCAGTGACTTGCGCGTTACCTTCCTCCACGTCGCTACAGCCATTTCTGGACCAATATTTACCGCCCAGCTGAGGCGTCACAGGCGTCATAAATTGGATGCAATTTTTAAGGGTGAAATGTTGTGTCTGTGGTCTTGAATATGGCATCTTTGCAATCAGGTCTTCTGCTGCTCAATCACGTAGCTTACCAATTGTCCCCTCGATGGGCAAATGAGGCTAAAATGCACACAGACCAGGTCTCCCAGCGTGAGAAACGGAGCAAATGCCCATGCCGGTACAGAGAGTGAACCTGAGTATTCCATTTGGTAAGTACCAGCGCCATCACAGGAATATTGTGTCTCCTGGATTCTGCCTGTTTTAGTAACCTTCTTGATATATCCAGTAACCTGTGGTATTTATGAGCTAAGTGCCCATTTCATCAAAAAGACTCCAATTGTTGGGCGACGTCTAGTGAGCTAATGTTGGCAGAAGATCCCTCGTGTTGCCTCTGATTGCTTAGTAGATTATAACGATTTTAGTATGCTGATTAGTATATGAGACTGCTATGGTTTATTCCCATTTGAAACCACAAATATACCATAAAATATTTAACCATTAAACAACGTTATCAAAAACGATATCGTTGACGTTAGGCATGTTAGACTTCTGTGAATTATGCCAGTTGATAAAGTACCATTGGTAAACAACTATAAACTAAAGAATGTAAATATTTACGAAATACGAGTATATTTCAATACGCATAATATGAGGGCATGGTACATATTTAACCTACCACGGAGCTTATAGCATATACTCCATTCTTGCATATTCCTAATCACCTCTATTGTGACTATGTTTGTTATTGTTGTGCTTTCACGTTTGGATGCAGACGTCACATATTAGACTACGGTCATGTGTGCACTTCTTCGAAGTTTGAACACTTGCAGCTAGTCGCAGGTGAATTGAATGCTTCTCTAGATCATGGGACAGTTTGTTGAATTGTGTCCGTTAAGGCCATGTACAACAGACACACGCAGTGTAGGCAATTACTCTGGAGGGCATATGCACATGTACGAGACGTTGCAGTACTCCTGTTGATTAAACATTTGCGTACACTTAGGAAACACACCTTTGTGATTACCCCCACAGATATATTACAGCACCATAATTATTACACTCATGCCTGGGCTACAGAATATTTTACTTTAAAGTTTATTTATTTGCTGATATTTCTGTTTTATTTCAACCATTCTTTATGTTTGTGATTTTCATATAATTTAAGTAGTAAGCAGGTAAGCACTGTCTTCAAAGTTTATCTCTCGTTAGTGGCCTAATTCAAGAATTAAGAGTAATATAAATATTAAATTATATGTGAGTCAATATATATATATGACATTGTAAATTTATATACTGCATATTTTTATCAGTATATTAGCTCCCCTTTAAACCAACAGATTACACATAATTTTAACTTAGAGACCATAAATGAGAGACAAAATATTACTACAGAAAAATGCAAAGCTAGTTAAAATACTCGCTCAATGTCGTATAAATTATATTCTACACTTAACTCTTTTAAGCTTTTTCCAGTAAGCTTCATCTTTTAAGCTGACTATTTTCCTAATCATAATCCACTCAAGATTTATTGATATAGCACAGAACATTTACTGGAGTTATGTTTTTATATATCACCATGTTTTGTTAGATGTGGTGATATCCCATGCATTTACAGGCTTATAAAGGAGGTGTTATTTTTATTTGTCCACTATATCTCAGTTCAGTGCCGATTTTGTTTTAAAAGAAGTTTTTATTGTGTGTGAAAGAAAAGGAACCATTTTTCAAAAGGATACCATGTCCAGAAAGCTGTGCTTTGGGAGCTATGGGTTGCTGTAGCTTGAGGACGGTTGAATCCACAATATCTTCAAATTATTTTTGAACAACTATGAAAACCATTAACCATGAAAATAACTTGGAATGGCAATGTCCAAACAAAGGGACAGGATCAACCTACCTGATATTTACAATATATATTTTGCCTTCTTCGTTGGACGTAGTGTTACTACATATTTGGAAGGTAATATGGCTGTAAGACCATGAAACTTCAGCCCACTTTAAAGTAAGTATGCGGAACCATCTTAACGTTGTACACCCAGATCGATGGATAGGTAGAAGTGAGCCAGTTTCATGGCCACCACGCTCACCTGATATTGAACTCCTTTATCTTGTTGGAATAAGATTCAATGGCAGTCATAATGCAATACTCCTCTATTATAGGAGGAAGAAGTTATTTTGTCTATTTTATCTCTAAAGGGATCTTATATTTTAGGATTTCCTGATAATTTTACTCCCGCAAATCCTTGCATGGATTCCTGCAATAGTGCAAACATATCCGCACACCAACACATGTTGGCTGTTAAGCATTGAGTTCACCTGTGCCGCTATAACCTTTGCGATCATTTAGTAAGTGGACGCTTGAAACCCTTTGTAATATACTGCTCCGGTTGTGTATTTTGACGAGAATTGGAACAGACCCTCAGCAAATTCTCAAACTGTCATGCTTTTCGTATAGGAACACCGAATATTTCTAGCTTCGTGTGAACGTGTAGTTTGTGGACATAATGTATTCTGAAATGGGGATCCTCTACAATTTCAAATACTGTTAGTAACTTCTTTTTATTTCGTTACACTCTAACCAACCTATGAAAGGCCACTCACTGCAAGATAAAATATATCCTGAAACAAAGTATCAACGTAAGAGGAAAACAAACGCTTGCCACATTTGTGATGAAGGACACTAAGTTAATCTTCCAGAAATGGGGTCTAGACAGCATACATCATACAGACATCTCGTTAGTGTTATACATTCACACCGGGAAGTCTTATTACTACAGGCAGTGACATCATAACCCAGTTGAGCGTGTCACAATGTAGAAAATAATGTCTCTGTCAAGGAAGTAGACGAACGCCATCAATAAAGCTTTGTAAACACGGAAGAAGGCTGCTTTTGGAAGGAAACCGGCTAGAACGAGAAGGTGTTATAAAAGTTGGCTACATCCTATGATGTACATATTACATATCAGGAGTTATGTATTTCTCCCAAGAGGGACATAGTGGCGTTCCAGTTAGACAAATAGTTTCTTAGATAATGGAATTAAGTATTTTTAAACAGATAAAAGAATTTCTAAATCAGCCTGGCGCATTCTAATTTGTCAGAGAGTATTTGAGTGACATATTTTACACCTTTTTATGATAGAAATAAACGTGAGAATTTGATCAAATTGATGCTATTTTTGCATTTTTATTTTATGAACATTTGGAAGTTAATCATTTCCTGGTTCAGCACAAAGTGTTATGAGTATTATCATTATCGTATTATTGTTGAAATTAACAAAGGAATTACAAAATCTGTAATTACAAATTCAGATTACAGCATTAAAATGTGTTTGTGTACAAATCAGGATAAAATGTAAACATAAAAGAATAAATTCCACACTCTAAAGTGTCCAACTGAAAACAGTACACTAGGAGTTAGAAAGAAGTGCAAAGGTGATTTAAACGTATCGTGGAATTTTAAAAATTAAAAATCCTGGGAAACGTATTCGGAAATGATACACAGTTTACGTGTTTCAATTTAAAAATTGAAATTTTTGTGACTTTCAGTTAAGAAACTGGTACCAGTGTTTCCTAACAACGTGTAAGGAAGCCCGCCTCGGTATCGTGCTTTTAGTATGTCTGCCTCACGCTCAAGAGGTCCTGAGTTCGAATCTCGGTCAGGGTGAGTTACCTGGATAAGGTTTTTACCGGGGTTTTCCCTTATCCTGAAATACGAATGTCGGGAAACTGTAGGTTCTATGGACACCGGGCTCATTGGAACATCATTTTACCTATTCCATTCATCGTCCGATATGACTTAACGTTGGAGACGCAAATTAAAAAAAAAAAAAAAGACGTGTAAGAACATTAGAATGGAATTACCGTGGCTAACCTAGGAAAGATTAAAGTTAATCAGGGATTTCTCTCCAGATGTTTTATGGACTGCTAAAGGTGGAGGTAGATTAGGTAAGGGAAGAGACACCTGAAACATCAACCACGTAATTGGATTTTTATACATGCACTCCTGGGAGGACCTGATGAGGTGAAGGAACCGCAGGAGACGTATTTTGCAGCAGGAACAGTCGAACAGTTTCTGCCTTCACTGGAAGGCACTTGCTGGCGATCCGACTAAACCGCCGGAGGGTGATTTAGAGGTTAATTCTGGCAGGAGCTTGAGAAAGCTCTATTTAACAGGTAATACTCCAACAACCTGGATGTTTCAAATAGCAAACTTAAACACTATCTACCCTGGATATCTCATTTGCTGTAACGCGAAACGGGAAGAGGAAATGGGAATAAATAGGAGAGCGGGCATCATCGTACCACTCCAAGTTCGCCTAGAAGAAATATACATGAACAGAGGAGCCTACCTCCAGGAATCGAATCTGGGACCTCACGAATGCGATTGGTTCATGGACTGTTGCTCGACATCTTCTCTTTACTTGATAGGGAGAGTTGTGTGGCAGACAACTGATTTTCGCTGTCGTTCCAAACTGCTGAGTGTGTCAGCGCCATCAACCGCTAATGAGCGCCATTGGTCTACCCATGGGCGAATCCATACAAAAGCGAGGAATAAGCATTACCTTCCAGCAGCCAACTAAAAGCTAGTTTCAGTACAATGAAATCATGATGCAAGGATGACAAAGCAGAAGCGCCAAAATCAGTTGAGAATCAACTACTAGTATTGTCACCTGTTCAGGAGTAAATAGAACTGGCAAAATGTTTAATAAACTTGCCTCTGCAAATTCATATTGGGTTTACCTTCAGCTCTTATTCACTTGTTTCACGCCATTAAATAAAAATATCACACTTTAAAATATTCAAGGTGTTTCTACTATAAAAGGGTTGTGGCCGCCTTTTTCTCATACAAATATAACTAAAGGAAATGCCATACTAAATATTGCATTGGTAATTACCATTTGATTTTAGTTTTACAGGGGTCAAAGCGTCTCCTCAGCCACAACATCGACGAATATGATGAAAGGCAGAAGATCGAGGCTTCGAAGCCCAACGGGGCGAGGGATCTTAGAGAGAACGCGACAGATTTGATATGCTCTGAGAAGTAACACAGATGCTACAACACCCTATCAGAACTGAATTACTCCGCTCAACCCCTAGTAATTAATTATTACTTTCGTGCCTTCTTGTTGTATTCAGCAACTCACTTGGATTAAAAACTAAAAGCTTATTTTTAAACAGTTATAGGACGCTATAAAGGGAAACACATTAGTTATATTGTGACTTTGTGGGTTCGTGAAATTAAAAGTGGAATTGCACAAACTCAAAACGTTATTTATTTCCACCAAATTACAGTTGGAACACTTGCCGATTACACAGAATTACGTAGCGCACACAATTAAAATTCACCAGTTCGTCTGTCACAGGTCCACTCTGCACTCGCAATTACGTACAACTCCTCCGATGCACGTACACAGTCTTCCAGTCCGTTCACTAGCACGGCGCTCCTCCAGCTGCTCGCCAAGAACTGAACTGACTCGTCCACTGCAGGATGTATATAAGGGAGATTGCCGTTTCTGGAAGTCTCGCGGTTCAGTGAATCTTCCCGACTGTTCCAGACTCAGGGAGGGGGAAAGAGATGGCTAGTGATGTTTTTTCCAACCATCCCACTCGTTTGCGCTACAAGATAAATGAGTAGGCGTGGGCTGAATGCCTCCTGTTGCCTACCCGGCTGCTAGCTGGTCGGGCCTTCCGATAATTGGGTGACAATATGCTGAATTTCTTATCGGTCAGGTGAAAAGACGATTAGAAATTGACGTTTCGGGAGCGCACATCTCTCCCAACATCAGGATATTTTAAGAAATGCTATAACCACAAATATATTACTGGATATAACACAAATATAAACAAAGACAAAACACTATAACAATTCGCATTACTGAACAAAAGACTGTTTTCAGTAAATTAAATGCCCGGCCAGGAGATGGTGTGAGTATAGAAAATTAATTGGGTCAAAGATACATAACTACTTAGCTTGATTATCAAGCTCTATTGATCTTTGCTTCTTAAATCGACGGATTTCCATTTTAAGGCCGGATTCCAAGAGGAGCTGAACTGAAATCCAGCATCACAACTATGCGTGCTCCTTTCAGAGGAAATGCCGAAAGTCACCTTAATTTTCCGCTCCCAGTAACTGTAGCATTTTGCCAATATGGTCGTCTTCCGAAAATTGGCTCTATGGTCGTTATCAAAACAATGCTCTGCCAGCCCAGACTTCTCAGCTAGCATTAAACGAATGCTCCGTTCATGTTTGTTTATTCTGGTAGCAATGGTCCTTCCGGTTTGTCACTGATCTCAACAGATGTTTAATCTTCGGAGGTGGCTTTTGGATGGTCCTGATGTATTTGGCGAGAAGTCTGCTGATTCAGCCGGATAGATTGCCGGTAAATGGGATGCAGGCTGTAGCGGTAGGCTTATCTGACGCTTGCTGTATTATAGGTTTCCTTGTCCTATCTATGGGGATCTTCACCTGACTTGCTGCCCGAGAAGAAGTTGAGCATATTTGTCGCCAGGAAAGCTTCAGGTCTTATTTCACATTAGTTATATATTTGTAAAGCTGCAATTTAAAACGCTAAACTATATACTAAAAGTATCTATTTTCGCCATTGATATTTCACGCCGATATTATCTTTTCGATTACCTGTCCATCAAAGTGGAGGCTCTTCGTGAACAACGTGTACTCTATTCTGCGAGGGCTGTTCAATAAAGAATGATCGTAATTTTTTACTGTCATAATTGTTCGCACTAAAATTCACTCTTATTTTATTCTGTTAGCTTATTGTGAAACAAGCACGCCGTAGTACTTTTCGTTGTTGGTACTCCTGGTTCGCGCCTGTGAGAAACAGGCAAGTTCATACATATGCAGTATCGCCTACTGCTGCAATGGAGTTAACATGCAGTTAAAGTTGATGTTAGAAGAAGATCCGGAGTTTCTTTCAAACGTAATCACTGCTGATGAAACTTGTCTACATCATTTTGATTCTGAGAGCAAATAGCAAAGCTCAGTGTTGAAATCTCCATCGCCAAAACCAAAAAAGCAAAAGTGGTTGCCTCTACTGGGGGAAAGTTATGGTCATCTCATTTATTGATATTCACGGAAGGTTTATCAGCACGTTGTACCTGCACACACATCAGTAACTAAACAATACTACACAGATGTCCTGAAAGCATTGCAACTCCATATCAGGCACAAAAGACCACATTTCCGTGAAGCAGGTTGTATGCTGCACAACGATAGTGCGCGGGCGCATATTGCCGATGTTGTTGCTGAATATCTTGCAACAATAAACGTGAAGTGAATCCCTCACCCTCCCTATAGTTCGGATTTAGCCCCTGTGACTTTTTTCTATTCCCTAACTTGAAGAAACGCCTTCGTGGGTGGCATTGCCCATCATCAGAAGCAGTGGTGAAGGCTGCGGGGACAATTTTGAAGAATCTCTCAGAAAACTGTTTCTAGCCTGTCTTTGAAGACTGGCAGAAACGCTGGGACAAGTGCGTCGCACTTTGAGAAGGACCATCCAAATTATGAGGATGAGTAAGTTACATTGTCAAAAAAAATGTGATCATTTTTTATTGAACAGCCCTCGTAAGTCACAAAATACTTAATTGCACAATCATGGAAAACTAAAGTAACTTTAAATGTTCTCTACCACATGCATCGTCTGGACACAATTTGTCCGACATACTCTTTATGTAAATAGCAGGGCAGGCGTTTATGTGTACGATGTACGTTTGTTTCAATACAGCTTTTGCAGAGTGCAATAGAGTGCACTTTGCATCATTCGGACGGAATTGGAAGGGCGACTTATTGGCTTACATGTCCACATCGTTATAAATCCAATCTTATTGGCCATAAAAGATGTGGAGAGTGGTCATAAAGCCAATATTAAAGCGCTTTATGTGCGGAATTTATTACCTCTGTCATTCAAAATCGGGGTGGTATATCATTACAATCATTTTACAAGTTATGTTTTTGTGGTAAAATGTAGGTAAGGACCCAATTTTACAAATCTTTGAGTAATTGGGTAGTGTTTTTCTGTTGCACTGTGGCAAAACAAAGCAGAATTATTTTTATCTTTCAAAGAGCAGTACAGTTTATATTTTAAGTACGCTCAGTTTATGGTTTTAAATTTAACACTTTGAAAAAACGAAAAATTCTTTTAACGAGTAATGGTTTTCGGACCTTCATGACAAACCCAACCTTCTGCAAATTGTGACTGTCTAATTTTCGCAAACTTCACTTCACTTGGTTTCTGCTTTCTCTTAATAATTTAGCTTAACCTGCGCTGAGAGTTCACTCAGCCACTCTAGTAGTTCCGAATGTGGACTATTTCCACTGTTGACGATCACCTTCCCTTTCTCGTTAATGCAGTGTTGCAAAGAAGTGCTGCTGACGTAGCCTCCTTTTCTGGACAGTTCATTCGCTGGGAATCGAAACTAAGACATATGTAATTTCGTGTAACCTTCACTACAGTTGTCACAAACTGCCTCGCTAATTTGCTTCGCTGGATTCACTATAAAAGGGTGTATTATTGGGTGTGTGTTATTATAGGGTGTGTGTTTTATAGGATGTGTTATTTCCTCGCCAGATTTACTCTCACTGGAACACCGCAGAACTAATTCGCTTATACAGTGCAGAAATTGTTCAAAATATTGAATGTAAAGCCATTCAAAGCATTTTAGTTTCCACTGATAGTTTTAATTAGTTTTACTTTAAGCCTCTTATTGCCTATCATCTCTTTATTTCGAATTAATTTTGCTAAACTAGTAAATCGTAAACAAATAGATAAAATCTAACGATACAAAGGATGTGGCTCCCGTTGAGGAAGTAATTTAATCGTGCTTTATTTCTATTTTTTGCTTTTGAAACAACCGTTTACGAGATATTTTTATTATAATTTCGCATTTTAAAGCATGTATACTTTCTCCAAAGGGGAAGTGTTCTTTCTCTAAAATTCAATCAAGAAGCACTAACCATGGACCTCAAGACCCGATGTGCCAGGTATGCTGTAGGTTTGCATTGGTCCCATGATTCTTTATGCCATAATTGTAGCTACATTTATATTAGAAAACTAATATAAGTCTGCATTTTCAGTTTACGCTGTGTAAACTATGTAAAAATACGTATTTTATATCGGAAGGAAATACATACTGTAACTTTGTGGGTTCGTGAAATTAAAAGTCCAATTGCAGACTCAAAAACTTTTTTATTTCCACCGAATTACAGTTGGAACACTTGCCGATTACAGAGAATTACGTAGCGCACACAATTACAATTCACCAGTTCGTCCGTCACAGTTACACTCTGCACTCGCAGTTACGTACACTCCTCCGATGCACGTACACAGTCTTCCAGTCTGTTCCCTCACTGGGCGCTCCTCACAGCTGTTCGCCAAGAACTGCCTCTCTCCAGCCCGGCGCGTCGCTTATATAAGACCAACTGACCTATCTAGAGGGTTCCGGGTTAGATGAAATATCGAGACTGTTCCAGACCTCAAGGGGAGGGGAAAGAGGGGGCCAGCGACCGGTGACACTTTCCTCACCATCCCCTTCAGTGAACGCTACAAGATAAATGGGTGGGCGTGGTCCTAATGCCTTCTTTCGCCCACCCAGCTGCTAGCTGACCGTGGTTTCCGATAATTAGGTGACAATACTTATTATAGGACAGGACATTATAGTAAATAGGGCTGATATATAAAATAATAAGTTCTTGTAGGAATAAAAATGTATATGAACTTAAAAGTAAAAATATGAGCTGTTCCAGTACAAAGATGATCGAAACACGTGTATAGTCGTCTTTGTTCGAGACAAAACCAACAATCTCGCTCGGCGTGTGATTGTCGCCGTCGATTTTCTTTCAAGTTTCACAGAACTTTTCAAGTCGTAGGTATTACTCGACAGAACGTTGAGGCGTATCGAACTTTAGGTGACTAGCGCTGTGATCGTCTCTTATCGGGTCTTATCTGGTCGAATAGAAGAGTGCAATATGAATAAGTTGACGCACCGTAAGTTACGAAACAAAAATAGAGCGATTGGAAGCTGCATGTCTATATGATGTTTTCTCACGCCTGCTGATGTATGACATTGTTGTCGAGAAGAAATGATTACATCTGAACTGACTATATATACAATGCACTCACCTTGTGTGCGATAAGCTGAGGTAAACATCTCTGTGTTGCGAATTTTTCCCGATACGCTTTTTTGCTTTGTCATCTAGTACGAGCTAGTCACATGGCTTTAATATGTAGTGTTTCGCAGAGAAACAACCGGGTAGCGACATACATTCGGTCACGAGTTGAACATATGTTACAGGTGTTAATAAACTGATTGCCAAACAGTCGCAGAGAGTTTTGCTCAGATAAACGAACCACGTCAGGACGTACCCACCCTTGCATAACTACAAGAATCATCCAACCGAGCAGCCCTGCGAAAACCCTGACGTGTCACCAAATCTTCGCACCTGTAATCCCTCTCCATCACCGCTAAGTGTAAGATGTTAAGCGTTGGGTGAGCTTAATCGGGTTATAGTTGAGCACGATTCGCCTCAGCTACAACTTTTAGGTCAGATCATTAAAGTTGGAATGAAATAATTTAGATATCGTCAAAGGAAAATGTTTGCAGAAACTGGCATGTTACCAAGATATGCTTTAAATCAGACGTACTTAGATTTACTTTAAATTTATTCCTCGTTAAGGATATGATCAGACTGTTCGCTGTGTTTTAGCTTCAGGTACATTCTGTAGTCCGTTGTCTAGGATTTATTATGCTTCAATCCAAATCAGTTTCATATTTTTAGCAAGTGTTTAGTGTTCTCTAGTTATGGATTATTATTCTGTTGCACATTTCAATCTCTTCGTATGTCGGATTATACCGCCAGGAATTACGGCTGGTTACCTGAGGTCCTTGTCTGTTGAGAAACAGAGGAAATCTGGATAAGATGGAACATCCGCAATGGATAGCTGCGCGATAACCGGTATCAGAACCAAATAAGGAAAGGAAATGCAATTATGGAATAGCTAATGGAATGAACGGTGGTGAAACCTGAGAACCCGGAGAAAACCTATCCACACGCTGCTTCGTTCATTACCAATCCCATATGCGAACTTTTGGAGTTGCTCAGTTCGCCTTCGTGAGAGGTGAGTAGTCTAACCACTCGACTAAGACGCTGCCAACTAAGGATTACTTTTAGCGAATATAGCGAAAATAAATTTTCTTTTCTACACATTTGCACCATTACATTGAAGAATTAGACCAGCTTCCATCAAAGTCATAAACGAAACCTTCTCAACTGTAGGTTTAGAGTCAAGATTGGACATCTGGAAGCTATAAAGCATTCATCGATACAACTGTCGTAACTCAAACGGTTGCTGTCGAGAATTATCGATAACATCTGCACTGGGCCGTTTTGTTTATTACTCCAGGGTAGCAATTCGAACCAGCATTGGGTATCATTTATTCATTTACAAAACCAGATGCGTAACATTTTCTCTAGCATGCGAAATTTTGAGATGGCTTACGTGTATATTGCAGTAATGAATTCCCGTTGGCACGAAATTAATTATCAAGTTTTCTCATAAAGCATTTGTTTTCATTTAACCTCGTTTAAAGTAAGAACGAATTAAAGGTTAAATACATATTTTATAAACTGATAGACCACCGAGTGTTGAAGCATAATATTAAAAAATTTTACCTGTTTAAGATTATTTTTATATAAATGTCCTTGATAATGCCTTTTCGAACATATTTGGAAGAAAATGTATAATTCTTAAACCAGTTTGTTTTGAAATCATTACTGTAACAAATGTTAAAAGTTCTGCTATACTTGAGCTTTTAATTAAATTATATTTCATATATGAATTGCCTTTCATTATGATACTATCTAAAGGAAATGTCCCTCTCGTAAAACTGTAGTGTTTTCTGTTTACAAAAGGAAGATTTAAGGGATTATCATTCACGGATTTGGAACGGGAAATGCTTTGTGCTATCAATGAGAAAGATATTTGGAGATGCACTTAATAATATTAACTTGTAGGGCGGTAATTAATAAAATGTTGCATGTAGGCTATTTTACCGAAATGTTTAGAGCCAGCATTGAAAAAGTGAAAATACAAAAATTTGTTAATGTAAACGATTTTTATGCTTCAGTGGGATCCAAAACCTACGTATGAGGTGAAATTATGTGGAATTCAGTTCCTTTCAGCTCTTGCCATAATGCTAGTGACGTTGAAAGGTGAGGAATTGGTAGCTAAGCTTAACTTTTAACTACAAAGCGGTGAAACCTACATGAACTACCGAACACGTTTTTTTTTTTTTTTTTTTTTCAATTCAATTCCAGGCTGGCAGGCTGTTTGGAACAGCCCGAAGGGTGGTGAAATCGTGTACCTCCTCTGGGAAGAGCTTTACCACGTAGTGGCGGGATGTGGAAGTTGCAGGATGACGGGTGTAATTTAAGTGGGTGTAGGGAAGGGAGGTAGCTTGTTGCTCCTCAGGGAATGGTGAACCGGGTGCACCGCTGGTGGATTAGTTAATAAACTTGGAAGAGGATAAGTATAATTTTGAGTTTTCCAGGTAAACTTTGGAGAGCTGTAATTAAGTTTAGGCTGGAATGGGGATCATGTGGTTACCGGTAATGACCGTAAGACATGCGGGGTAACCGGTATCGCTTTAAGCGACGCTCACGAGGTACATAATCGCCAAGGGATCTGACTAGGGCGCTCTGATGGTGAAGCAAACTCTCGAAGAATTTTGTCGCCCGGCGCCTAATTTCATCCTCCACATAGCGGAGGGATGAAGCCTCGTGAAGTTGTCTCACGGGGAACCTTGTGCATACAGAATAAATAATCCGAAGACATTTATTCTGTGCACGTTGGAGCAGTAGTAGATATGAGCCTGACTTCGCACGCGTAGAGCATGACAGGGAGGACCAGAGACATAAAGAGGCGTAACTTTAGGGAACCACACACTGCAGACCTAAGCACAGGGAGTACGTTTTAACGTACTCTCCCTATATTTATAACGGATGTGAAAATGTGTAACGGAAGGTTCATCTCGGTTAGCAAAAGATAGATAAACGAATAGGGTTTTGTAAAAATGGATAAAAGAGGAAGTAGATATATCGTGGCCGAAAATAACAATTTTAATAAATAAATGAATTGTTTAAGGCTTTTTCATTGTTTATGAACAATCTCCTAAATTTTCAGTGACAGTGATCTGTAGCACTGAATTTGATTCAAGTCAGGTTCGTGAATTTGTTTCGTGCTTTTAAATTTATCACATATATAGTGTGATCCATATAAACCTGAACCACTTCAATAGGCCATGGCCTTTGAAGCAATAATAGGAAACATGTACAACTTTGGGATAATATAGTACACAATTGTTAGATTACATTAATCTATTTACATCTCAGAGAAAGTGCTGGAAGTGTCCTCCACTAGCAATCTATATATATATTTGCGCTCGTCTAACCATATTCTCTGAAGTTTTACGAAAATGATATCGAATTCAGAGAAGGTTATTTGCAGCAAAATGGAGCAACGTGCCATACATCTGAAACCAAGGAACTTGTAACCAGTTGCTTTGCTAATCGAATAATCTCAAAAGGTCTGTGGCTCCCTAGATACCCTGACTTGACCTCACCGGATTTTTTTTTATTTTGGGGGTATCTAAAAATAGAATGCACAAGAATAGGCCACGGACAATTGATGTTCTCAAGGAATCCATTCGAACCTAATTAACATTGGCGAGGATACTATCCGTAAAACTTCAGAGAATATGGTGAGACGGGTACAAACATGTATAGATGCTTGTGGACGACACTTCCAACATTTTCCCCAAGATATAACCAGTGTAATGTAATATCCCAATTGTATTTTATATTATTCCAAAGTTGCACGTGTGTCCTATTATTTTTTCTAAGGTTATGGCTATATTTGGCTATATATGTAAATAATGCTGTGTGATTTTTGAAAGAAGGAATTAAACTATAAATTAATTTACATTTAAAGCTTCATTTGTAGCCGATTCTAACCTTTTATTCTATTTTCTCCCTACAAAGTTATACTGTGCACAATGTACTTATTCCCTTTTCAACTCTGAAAATGAGGTCTTTGAATATTTCATATCCAGAGGCCCACATCTCTCATTTCCTATGACACATAATTGCAAAAAAGCTACACGCTCTATTTGTTATCTATTACATGTCGAGGAAATCAAAATTGGTGTGCAACAAATCCCGCACGAAACACAAAATGGTAATAATGACATAAAATAGCCGAAAGCCACACAAAACACGGAACTGCTTCGGAACAAAAATCATGGCATTAAATTTAACGGCATGTAAATGCACATTGGCTATTAAGCAACTCACCGTTCAGCTGGGTCCCACAACTAGCTGCTGGGATGTCACAGTGGGATGCAATAAATTCACAAATGGTGCAATAATATCTGCAATTGCTACCTCAGTACTAGATCCAGCAACTCCGTGCTGCACTATACATGTTATTTATTAGATTATGTCAGGGTATATCTTTGTAGCATAATCTCGAAAAATGTTCTCCTGACAAATTACTATATATATTGCTTGCATTTACACGTAACACACACACACAGAGAGAGAGAGAGAGAGAGAGAGAGAGAGAGAGAGAGAGAGAGAGAGAGAGAGAGAGAGAGAGAGAGAGAGAGAGAGAGAGAGAAAGTGAGAGAAGAGAAAGAGTCGGTGTTATATCAATTAATACGTGATGCTCTTCAAAGCATTATACTAATATGTGTTGTGAATTTATGGATTCCTACAATTAAAAGGCCGAGTTGTGGGAATTAAAAATCTCCTTTATTTTCGTAGAAATACTCTTATTACAGCAGCATTACGTTTCTTTACCTCAGTTATCTCTGCTTGCCGGCGTTTGTTTACAATAGCCGCGCTATCATTAACTACTTAGTAAGGCTCATTATTACCATGAAACTTTATCCGTCGACTGTTTTCTTATTTGTGCCGAAACTTTTATGCCTGTTGCCGTGACACTGCTCCCTCCTCAAGGCTGGTCGTCCCGAACAGCTCCATCGTAGCGGGTCAGACGATACAGGTGTACCACCAGCATCTTCCCTCGAGGCACCTTCTGGATGCGGTAGACCACGTCGTTAATCCTCTTCACCATCCGTTACGGTCCTTGCAATGGTTGCTGGAGCTTCGGGCATCGTCCCTTGGTCCGGGTAGGGCAGTACAACCAGACTAGTTCACCCTGCTGGAACCCTTGGCTGTTGACTTGCCTGTCGTATCGGGTCTTCATGCGGTCGCTCGCCTTCTGGATATTCTGACGAGCCGTCTCATGCATGTCGTGGAGATGGTCCACCAGGTTCTCCACATACTCGGTTGCTGGCTGTTTTGCGTCCGGGGCTTCCAAAAGCCAGATCACACGGGAGGCGTAACTAAGGTACTCTTCTAAGGTCTTGATGTATCTCTCCACCATGCCCTCCGACTGCGGATGTAGGGGTGTGGTGCGGGTCTTGTTCACCCCAAGTCTTTCTAGTGCCTCCTTCATCAGTTTGGATTCAAATTTGATTCCCTGGTCGCTGTGGAGCTCTAACGGTATCCCAAATCGGCAGAACCCTGGCTCCACGAGGCAGTCTGTGATTGTTTTTGCCTCCTGGTTCTGGATGGCATAGTATATTGACAATGATGAAGATTCATAAATTAATAAGGAATGGCTTTTGGTATTTAAAGGAAAAATAAGATACCTTACTATCTCTGTCTAATACTTTTCTAGGTAGATATTGATCTTGGATACACGTTTTGAGGCTGCCTAAATAAAAACCAACAAAACAAACCCTTTTATATCTGTGTACCTATGATCAACAACAGCTGCTAATTGAATAGTCAAATAAATGTCAAACCTTGGGAACTCAGTTGAGCATTTTAAGAGAATCCAAAGATTTTTAAGAATAAACTCCTAACCTGAACTATTTTTTACAAGAACGTTTTGAGGTCCTTGTCCTCTCAATAATGTCTGTTAGGATTTTCATTCAAGTATCGTACCTTCAAATATATTCGCCTTAAACGAAATTTGTTTAGGAATGATTCCTGATTTTCATACAATTATGGATTAATTTTACATAATTAATAAAACGTAAGATATACACAATATGTCTTTTATTCATTTATGTCCTCCAACGATAAGTCATAGCGGACGATGAATGAAAATGGTGAAATGATGCTCATATGAGTCCGGGATCCATGGAGCTTAGAGCTATCCGACATTCGTCTTCCAGGAGAAGGGAAAGACTCGAAAAAAACCTTATCTACGTAGCTCACCCTAACCGAGATTCGAACTCGAGACCTCTTGAACGTGATGGAGACTCGCTACCATCTACGCTACCGAGGCGGGCACATAACATGTTGCTTGACAAACAATGCAGATAATGTTATAGTACGCTATTTCTGTTAAATACGCTTTTTGAAAAGCAGTAAGTCCTTGCTATTGATTTGAAATTTCCAATATTTGTACAAACCCCAACTAAGTACGTGCAATAGAAAAAACTGAAATCTGGCTACGCATGACCTACTGTAATCTTCTTGTACTGAGAGAAGCTTGCATTTAAAGCTTAACAACAAGCAGAAAAACCAATTAATTTTAGCAGGATTACTTTCTAGAATAGAGAGTAGAGTAATTGCATAGAGGGCATTCGATTCTTTCTAATTTAGGTGACCTCTAGAAGTGCTCTTAATGAAATCTGTTGGTGACCAAGCGCTAGCAAGAATGTTTAAAATTCGCTATGGAACACTCGAAACCGAGTCGTATCGGAAATCCGATCAGAGGTTTTGTTAGCAGACTTAAAATAGTTGGTAATAAAAACAAAACAGCCCAAAAGAAGAATGATATCGACTTAACCTATATATTTTTATTTTTCTATCCTTCCTTACTGCTTCAGTGGCTGTTTGTATTCTGGGACTTTATGACTAGAGTTGCAGGTGGAATTGGTCAGGCGTATTCTTGGTACGAGAGTTTCCGAATACCACATATTAGTTAACCTCTATTTCAGAGACTATAAAAGAAGCGGTTCGGTTTCTACAATTGATTATAGACTTATTTCTGCAGATCGTTAAAAGTGAGCGGAGCTCGAGGAAATTCTACAGCTGAAAGATAAGTCTCCATCCAAAAAGACCTCCATTAGGAACATAACACAATAGTTGACATAGTCAAAATAATAGGAGAACCCGGTGTCCTGGTACATTAATTTCATTTTCTTTTCTTCAAATTCTCTCCTTCTTTCCTCCTTCTTTGTCACTCCACTTTTCCTTTCCTCTCATAGCACTCTTGTCCCCGTTGTTCCTATTTCTATGAGCCGGTTACTGCTTTCCTCTGTCCTTATCGATTATCTCTTTCTGCTTTGTTCCAACTTCATTTCCTGTGCGCAAATTGGATGCTGTGGTATTTTTTAAAAACAAATATGAAAATCTTTTTTTATAATTTCGCTTAATACTTTAGTTAAATTTTGTGTTTATTTTGTTTTTTATTTTTACGGCAAATGTCAAGCAAATTGAACTTCATTAGAATGGGAAATCAAATGCGATGATCATTTTAATTACAAAATATTTAATATGTACATACTGTAACGGGGAGCGCTGAAACACCCTGTGAGCAGCTGGCAACGGAAGACAGGGGAGGCTCGGTTAGCCACGCCTTTCCCTCGTTTGTCTTATAGTGGTGACAGCCAGCGGTCGGAAAGAAACATAATTGTGCGTCTGTTTTCCTTCCACCTGGTTCTCGATCTTTCTGTTACCAGAACAATCGTGTAAACACCAGAAACCGGCGATATTCCTATAAAGAGGGTTACAGACAGACAGTGTGGGTCAGTTGTTGAGTTGGTTTTGGTGTAGTCAGTCAGTTGTTGGTTTGAGTTGGTCAATCAGTTGGTTAGTGAATGAGGACAGTTCTTGGTGTAAGAAGGCAGTGTTAGTGACGTGTTAATGAACGAAAGGGTTGTGCAACGGAAGACTGTACGAACTGTGTATGGGTATCGAAGTTTATGTAATCGCGAGTACAAGTGAAGTTGTAACGGACGAACTGGTGAATTGTAATTGTGTGCAGCAAGTAATTTTGTGTAATTGGCAAGTGTTAAACTGTAAGTCGGTGGAAATAAAGAACATTGTTGAGTGGTGTAATTGGACTTTTCATTTCACGAACCCACAAAGTCACACTGGCGTCAGAAGTGGGATATAACACAAAAGTCACACTGGTGTCAGGAAGCGGGAAAACAACATCACTGAACATTACAACCATGGACGCGAAATTGGAGAAAATTTTAGAGATGATGACGAAAATGACGGCGGAACTGAGAGAAATGAGGACGGCAACTGAAAAGCTCGCTGCAAAAACAGAAGCGGCTAAAGACAACATCACCGAGAAGATGCAACAAATGAAGGCCGAATTAACAGCGAAGACGGAAACGGCTAACAACAACTTGGCCACGACAATGACCTCAAAGATGGCCGAACTGACAACGGAGATGAGGGCGGCGAACGAGGCTCTCGCCGCAAAGTTTGAGGAACGTTTGACCGGCGTGAGGGATGACGTCGCGAATCTGGGCAAGCGGAAGGGTCAAGTAGACGACCGCCTTAACGATTTAGAGGAAAAGGCCGACAACATCGCATAACCCCTCACCCGCCTGACGGAGGAAAACCGGCCTTATGTGTGGACGGAGGACGCCGAAGACGCTTTCCAGCACCCGAAGGGCACCCTGTGCAGTGCTTCAATTTTGGGTTTCCCACAACCGGGTGGCGCCTTCATTGTGGACACCGACGCCAGCGACCATTGCATTGGAGGTGTCCTATCGCAGATCCAGGACGGCCACGAGCGCACAAGAGTGGAAGAGGAGGAGCGTGCCGCAGCAGTCCGAGTAGTTGTGGCAGTGCCTGCTGAAGGCTGGGATAGCGCAGGCCTGAGGAGGGAGCAGCTGGCGGACGCAGACTTGGGGCCACTCTTGAGGGAAGTGGACGCAGGGACGAGACCAACCTGGGAGGACATCGCACCGAGGAGCGCCACCTACAAGTCGCACTGGGCCCAATGGGACTCGTTGAAGACCAGAGTGGGCGTGCTGTTCCGGGTATGGGAGTCACCCGATGGGAAGGCGCAGAGAGGACAGTTGGTACTTCCCCGGAGTAAGGTCCCGGAAATCTTGGAGGAAGTGCACGCCGGTACTTCAGGAGGACACCTGGGAGCGAACCGAATGATTCACAAACTACGGCAGCGCTACTTCTGGCTGAGACTCCGAGCAGATGCTGGTGGTACACCTGGACCGCCTCGCACGCTACGATGGGGCTGTTCGAGGGCGAACAGCTTTGAGAAGGGAGCAGTGTAACGGGGAGCGCTGAAACACCCTGTGAGCAGCTGGCAACGGAAGACAGGGGAGGCTCGGTTAGCCACGCCTTTCCCTCGTTTGTCTTATAGTGGTGACAGCCAGCGGTCGGAAAGAAACATAATTGTGCGTCTGTTTTCCTTCCACCTGGTTCTCGATCTTTCTGTTACCAGAACAATCGTGTAAACACCAGAAACCGGCGATATTCCTATAAAGAGGGTTACAGACAGACAGTGTGGGTCAGTTGTTGAGTTGGTTTTGGTGTAGTCAGTCAGTTGTTGGTTTGAGTTGGTCAATCAGTTGGTTAGTGAATGAGGACAGTTCTTGGTGTAAGAAGGCAGTGTTAGTGACGTGTTAATGAACGAAAGGGTTGTGCAACGGAAGACTGTACGAACTGTGTATGGGTATCGAAGTTTATGTAATCGCGAGTACAAGTGAAGTTGTAACGGACGAACTGGTGAATTGTAATTGTGTGCAGCAAGTAATTTTGTGTAATTGGCAAGTGTTAAACTGTAAGTCGGTGGAAATAAAGAACATTGTTGAGTGGTGTAATTGGACTTTTCATTTCACGAACCCACAAAGTCACAATACATATCATATGATTAATATAATATGTAACTTATTCGTGCTATACATATTCTAAAACCAAAAGATTTAAGAAAACCAAAAGCGGAAAAAATTATACTCCTTGCACACACCGATTACCGGAACCACCCTGAGGTCTTCATAGTATTTACAAGTCCATGTAGGAGAGGAGTTATTTGTACGACCTACCCTCAGGGAGTTTCAATCTTGAAATGTTGGTGATATGCTCTTTCTCTCTGTCTTGTCTCTTGATCCGGTCGTCCTATGTCCTTTGACCTTACCCCTCCCTCTAGGGTAATGGTTGGGAACTCATGAGCAGGGTTAATAAAACCACTAGGGCCGCCACCCCGCTCCTTTTTTCTGTATGTGGTTACTATGAAGCCTCTTCACTTCCACACAGCTGTATCACGCGTCACGACGTAGTAGTTAAAACATCTTGTATTAATGCGTAATTTTAGTAAGAAAATTAATGTAATATTTAATGACATCAATATAACTGTACTCCAAATAAGTTCTTTGTATATTACAAAACAAACCTTGGAATTGAGTTGAACTTATTTATAAAACTTGATATTTAAAATTTTATTCTTAAGGGGACTAAGAAGTAACATTGATGAAATATGCGAATTAATTTCACAAACAGAAAGTGCAGTTGGTATTTTGATACAGTATAAAGAGCTAGTGGCATGGAGTCAGGAAGTATGGGAGAAGAAATGGGAAAAGATGCATAACGAGCTAATGGGGAAAAATAAAATTTGAAATAGAAATTTATGGAACCATTTTGGAAAGCTAAAGAGAAGTAATTTGGGAAACTAAGGAGTAGAAAAGAAAATATGCTGGAATAAAGGGAAACAGAAAGCCAATAATAGTAGAGGAAGAAGGATGACTATACTATTCAGCTACTCTGAAAGCCCGCCTCGGTAGCGTAGATGTTAGCGCGTCTGCCTCACGTTCAGCAGGACTCGAGTCGAATCTCGGTCAGGGTGAGTTACCTGGATAAGAGTTTTCCGGGGTTTTCCCTTACCGTGAACGACGAATGTCGGGTAGCTCTAAGCTTCATTGACCCCGGGCCCATTTGAACATCATTTCACCATTTCATTCATTGTCCGATATCACTAAACGTTGGATGACGTAAATTGCACAGAAAAAGGCAACGCTAAAAGGCCAAGCAGGCTGAGCAAGCGAGGTAAATTAGGAAAACAGCACCAAAACTATGTACAACAAATATAAGGAATATGTAGACATATATTGTAGATAATACTGTAATTAGCAAGTTGTATAAATACATTCAATTCATATAACCTAGGAATTCCTGACGTCTTTCATCTGCAATTATCAAATTATTTTGCTTTTAGAGGTTGTAGGACTTCAGCATTATGAAGGTGAATATAAGGAGAGAAGCAGTGTGACAAAATAACAAATGATACTGCGTTCCGCTGAGCACCCCTGTTAGTGCATGGGATGATTGCCAGCTTTTGCATTGGCGGTGGGTGAGACATGGGTCTTGTCCTTGTGCACCCGCACATGAAGGTAAAAGAGTAGGATTTAAGACCATTTACTTTCTGTTCGATTATATTTTGTGTGACTTGACTTTCCTCTCGCACTGTCTAATCTTCCGCACCCGCAAGGCACTCCATTCTCAAAACCCTTTTGTCTTTAGAATTGCCGTTTTTAGTCTGACATCATTTAGCTCAATGCATAATATGTTATGAAAATAGAATTAGGATCTTTTAGTAAGATTCCTTTGTGCTGCGATTGCTTACCGTCACTTATATTTTTACCTTCACCTTAGTTTCTGTTTTCTTTCTCCTTATTCAATATACTTTTCTAGATTTGGTTTGATACTCGCTTGAAACTACAATGTCAACCATTTTAGCACGTAAAACTAAAAGGCACACTCGCTGAAAGAAAGCAAAGATCTAAAGACAAAAAACGTTTTTGTGTTCAAAGAGGACCACTATAAACGACGTCGGTATCAATTATTCATATTCCAAACCCAAGCCAAAAAACTGCCTGAAACTCCTAGTTGTGCCATATTATATAAACAAAAAAGTAACACAAAATAAGTTTGTGTTTCATAAAGTGACCTATATTGAAAGGGTTAAGACATGTAGGCAATTTGGAATTTAAAGTTACACAACCAGAGATTATATCTCATTGCAACGCTCTAAGCGTATTAATGTTTAGTACACCGTGTTCTATGGCGTTTAATTAAAGGGTTTATATTAGGATGTGCTTCTGTTTGTCATCGGCGATTGTTTCATTCAATACGAATTTTGTAGTTTATGGGCTCTTACTATATAAACTTCCATGTTTGCATAGATTAGCAGATTCTGCTGTGACGTTCAGGATGAGAAACCATTGAAAAGTCATTTGTTTGTCTCTAGCATATCTATTAATTGCTATTATTTTGAGGTAATTAATGAAAAACATAACTGGTAAAGCGTAAAGAACAGAGAAATTTTACCATGGAAAATATGTATAGCTTGCTAAAGTACACGAATTATGGCTGCCACTTTTTTAATTCTTCAATGCCTATTATTTTCTCAACTGGGAATTGATTCACTTTCATTATCGCTTTGGCAGGCAAAGATTGCGAAATTTCAAAGTATCACATGGCAGACTCTTCTTTAAAGATTTATATAACACCTTTTCTATTAATATTTTCAATTTCGACTGCAAGATAAATAGCAATAAATAGTTTGTTCATAATGAAAGTTAGGATGAAACATTTCTGAAAATATGTTGTGCAAATTTGAACAAAGATACGTGAGTGAAACATATCAGTATTTTTCTAAAATAGATATCAAAATGCATTCAGAGCAGTCCAAGCTTACCATCACACTTGAACCCTCCCATTCTTTGCCTCAGGCAGATTTGAAGTTCGAACTTGTCATATGTGGTTCACATTGGGCTATGATTGGATAACCAGTCTATTCCGTCTTTAGAATCGCTTCGGTTGTGGTGACGATGAAAAGGGTATAAAAGCTGGGTTTAGACGTTAAGCTAGAAGTGGCATATGCAGGAAAAAGATATTGTATAAATGAATATCTCAAGTGATATTTTGGCTGCAGTAGCTGCTATTTCTTTTGTATGTGTTTACCCAAGGATATACCATATGTATTCTGTAGCAGGAATAATATATTTGGTGCAAGTACATGGGCACATAGGTTAAGGGTCAAATCCTGTCCAAATTTAATCCGGAAAACTCACAGGCAAATACTATATCGCAGCAGCGGGGCTGCAAAAGCATCTACTTTGGCCATACTAATAGTAGCACAAATTTGGTCTACTGCCTATATAATTAGATAAGGGGTGCAACTTACTGGCTAAAGAAGGTAGAACATGGGAATGTTTTTAAAGTTATGGAAAAAAGTTCCAGTACTAAGAAAGAAATGAGAAAATATTTACTACAGGAATAATAAGAAGAGTGGATTAATGCACACAAATGAAGAAGAGTACATGATTAATTTCCAGACATTAAACAGAGGCTAAAATTGAAACATATAAAACATAGAAAAGAGTCCCTTCAATTTTCTACAGAAGACGGTAGAAGAAAACTTCAAGGAAAACGCTTATGGGCCATCTTAAGGGAAGCAGAAGATTATGCACATTTAGAAAATATGTATATGTCTGACATAATATCCCAAAAGACGTTAGAAGAATATATGACCCATGACAAAAGAATTCAACAGGTAAATATTGCAAAACTCTAATCTATGACTAAAGAATATCATTTAAGAGATTTTCAGAGGGAAATATTAAGAGCAAGAGAGACTGAAGAGACCGATTACCTGACTGGAGAAGACGTAATTTGAAACGTGGGACCGATGAATAGAAGAAGACAGTTACTGTTATCGGAAGGAAGAGCAGAAGCCACCGAAAAAAGGAGAATGCAAGAGATCCAGAGGAGGTATATGAAGAGAATCAGAGCGAGCAGACACAAATTATAATGTAGAAGAGGAAAGATAGTAACCCAGATACCTGGAACTGACAAACCAGCACCCTATCATGATGCCAGTACATTAAGGAGATGGACACCAGCTGCATAAGAGGAGATTTAAAATTGTAGAAAACAGTCTTTCATAATGTGTTATAATTATTGCTGTAGTAGAAACGTAGTTTTGAAATATATTATCGGAGTAGAAACAAAGTAGAAGAAAGACTGTTTTAGGTAGATTAGATGAGTAAATTTGTAAGGCTACTGGAATCCCGTAACCTATAGGCGTAGTTAATTAGTTAAGTCAGCAAGTAGATTATATCTACATAATTTTTAAAATATTGTATATGATTTGACTTAAAGATCAATAAACAAAAACAAAGCTTGCGTAATAAGCGCTGGTATTGATTCCAGAAACCGGGCTATTGAATATGCACATTTTATTTTATTTTATTTTGTATCTTTTCACCCTCCTTTGAATGGAGAACTTACACACCAGGAAATTACAATTGGGCGAATTGGTCAGACACCTAACTACATCATATGTAAAAGAAGACCTCTTAAATATACAACATTTGAATCAAAATGGTGAGAGCAATTTTTGAGAAAAACGAGCTTCTCAAGAAATATTATATTCAGTCTAAAACGGAGGATCCTGATAAACATACCAAGATAGAATTTTGAGGTGTGTTATACACACACACACACACACACACACACACACACACACACACACACACACACATATATATATATATATATATATATATTTATACACACACAGAAGCACACACACACAGCCCGCCTCGGTAGCGTAGTGTAGCATGTCTGCCTCACGTTCAACAGGCCCCGAGTTCGAATCTCGCTTAGTGTGAGCTACCTGGATACGGATTTCTCCGGGGTTTTCCCTTATCCTTTCAGACGAATGTTGGGTAACTCTAAGCTCCATTGGCCCTGGACATATTTGAGCATCATTTCACCCATTTCATCCACCGTCCGAAATGACTTAACGTTGGAGGATGTAGAATTACAAAGAAAAAAAACCCAGTCACTTAGGGGCATCTCAGGAAACCTAAAAGCTATAGCTCCAGTGAAATCTTGGTATCGTATTTTTGGATTCGGTGAAACCAAAGTATAAAGGAATGAAGAAGTAGTCAGTATTAAGGAGTATCCAAAGTATAAACTTGGAAGAAGCGTAGGGACAGTGAAGCACAAATTAGTACAAAAGTGAATCGAGAAGATATTGACACATTGCTTCACTCACACTGTTTATTCACAGGACATGTTTCAAGAGCTCTTGCTCCCATCGATAATGTGATTTTTTAAACCGCCAACCAAGATGGAGGACCAACGAATAGTAAACTTGCTTTCCTCTTTCAATACTGGATCTGAAGGTAGGAAAAAAGACATCAAACTTTTTCTAAAGCTGAATCAAAAGAAAAGAAATACTTCTGCGGACATACGTTTTCTAAAGAAATGTTTGAAATTTAATATAACATCCATTTTCGTCAGAAAAATTGTTAAACAAAAGAATAAAAGCAAACAACAAAAAGCAGCAGAAAAACGTGTAATTAAAAAGGAAATAAACCACCACTACAGTTCGTTACGTTCCACAGATTTAAAAATATACTAACTACTTAATTCAAGATGATAGGAGCAAGAGCTCTTGCAACATGTCCTGTGAATAAACAGTGTGAGTGAGGCAATGTGTCAATATCTTCTCGATTCACTTTTGTATTAAGGAGTATTTTAGTTGGAGGTAGGTAAGTATATGAAAATCTTCACTATTAAAGGTGTGCATATAAGATTTTCTCAACTATCGTGTTCAGGTCACCTAT
>CM060958.1:48909157-48968230 GCA_030765055.1 Mantis religiosa | reverse complement strand
AGAGAGAGAGAGAGAGAGAGAGAGAGAGAGAGAGAGAGAGAGAGAGAGAGAGAGAGAGAGAGAGAGAGAGAGAGAGAGAGAGAGAGAGAGAGAGAGATACTGCATTTCTGTGTGTGTGCGCGTGTGCGCGTGCTTATATATGTGAGTGAAATTTACGACAGATTCCGAAATTTGCATCACTTTATGCGGCTGGCGTGTGTTACCCTTTGAACCATTTGAAACTACCTCTGAAAGTGCTCTCTGGGGAAATTCACACATAAACTGCTGGCTGGTCTAATGACAGAAAAACCGTTCGAAACGTGATACGGATATCCTGCGTCATGTGTCGGAAGTCAATGTTGAAACCAGGAACGAGCGATGGCCAACTGTAATTTCTGCACACTTTCCGGTAGTAATGGATTATCGCAGATGGATGGTACTACATCGTTTGATGTCACGGCTGGAAAATGCGGCAGTGATTAACAGTTCTCCTGTGGTGTTCATTTAAGTTTCTGAGACTATTGCATATTATTATTGTTATCATTGTATGTAATTATTTATTTAAACATTTTTTTATTTACTGTTCAGTATGACCTACGTGGAACCCTCGTCCACCAGTTCCCTTTCCAGACGCCTGCCTCCGCCTGCCTTCATGGTGACAGTTATTGCATCCTCTATCATAGAATATGTCTAAATTGCAGGATAGTTATGAAAATGTGTGGCCAGATATCACAAAAATAGCCAGAGTGGGAAAATAAAACGTATCCTTGGAGAATTGGATATCCTCACTATCTTCTCGGGCAGCCAGCCAGGTGAAAAGATGATTAGATATCAACGTTTCGGGAGTGTACATCTCTCCCATCATCAGGATATTTATAAAATGTTATAACCACAAAACAAATACTGGATAAAACACAACTATAAACAAAGACACAACTCTATCAAAATTCGCATTACTGAACAAAAGACTGTTTTCAGTAAATTAAATGCCAGGTCAGGAGATGGCGTGAGTATAGAAAATTGTGTCAAGGAAACGTAACTACTTAACTTGATTATCAAGCTGTATTGATCTTTGGTTCTTAATTCTGCGGATTTCCATTTTAAGGCTTGTTTCCTAGAGGAGCTGAACTGAAATCCAGCATCACGATTAAGCGTGCTCCTTTCAGGGGAAATCGCCAAAGCCTCCTTAATTCTCCGCTCCCAGTAACTGTTGTATATTGCCAAGATGGTCGTCTCCCGAAAATTGGCTCTATGGTCGTTATCAAAACAATGTTCTGCTAGCCCAGACTTCTCAGGTTGCATTAAACAAATTCTCCGTTCATGTTCGATTATTCTAGTGGCGATGGTCCTTCCAGTTTGCCCTATATACGGTGTCCCACATTCAGAGGGAATGCGGTACACTCCCGGAACTTGGAAGTTCAGTTTGTATTTCGCTGGTCTCAACAGATGTTTTATCTTCAAAGGTGGCTTGTGGATGGTCCTGATGTTGTATTTGGCGAGAATTCTGCTGTTTCTGCCGGATAGATTGCGAGTAAACGGGATACAGGTTGTAGCGGTAGGCTTATCTGACGCTTGCTGTATTACAGGTTTCATGTTCCTAGCTTTGGTGATCGAGGCTTCAACGTCAATTCGGAGTAGCCGTTTTGACAATTTTCTATACTCACGCCATCTCCTGAGCTGGCATTTAATTTACTGAAAACAGTCTTTTGTTTAGTAATGCAAATTTTGATAGTGGTTTGTCTTTGTTTATAGTTGTGTTATATGCAGTGTTTGATTTGTGGTTATAACATTTTATAAATATCCTGATGGTGGGAGAGATGTACACTCTCGAAACGTTGATATCTAATCATCTTTTCACCTGGCTGGCTGCCCGAGAAGATAGGGCGCGTATTCGTCGCCAGGAAAGCTTCAGGTCTTATTGGATTATCCTGGTCGAGTGGGATTATGTACGGACCCAAGCTATGAGCCGCGGATACATCTGCCAATCACCAGCATCACACGATTTACATAACCTGGCGGGACTTGAAGTCAGTATTTCTCCTTAGGTTTCCACTGTAGGTGATCTGCTTCTCTTTGCCTCTAACTACTGTGATCTGCTCTCTTCTGCATGAATTCTTGTTGCGTTCTCACGGTGTAAGATCGAGACAACACAACTCAGCATAACACAGGATACTCTATTAAAATTCCGTTTATTCTGTATTTCTTGGAGCATCTAAGAGCCCCCGACACATTCATAAATTGTGACGTTGATCAACTATGGCCGCGTAAAATAATGAGTACATAAAAGTTCAATATTTTTTGAAATAGTTCTCGTGCCCAAAACGAATTCTTTGATTCGGTATATTTTTAAATTTCCGGAAATTTATAAACGCGATTCCTGATTGGTCCAAAACATATTCACGCCACGCGCCGAAAAGGACAAATTTAACAGTTTATTTTAGTTTGATGACCCTTGCCTAATGGTACCTTGCACATAGCTAGAAATAAAATAGCTTCCAAAGAAACTTCCGCCCAACCAGAAAGCCGCTTGTCAGGTCTTTGCCTAAGTCCACAGTACGAATGTGGCATTGAGGAGAACATTATAACTAGGGCCCGGATTTTAATGAAAAGTCATCTTTTTTCTGAGTAGTCACCGATGATGCGTATTGGAAATTAAGTACATTCTGGAACAAATACGTTAGATATATGTGGTTTTTGTAGATCATCAAAATTCATTTTTTCCACATTTTTATAATAAATTCACTTATTTAAACATTTGGCTGCATTTTCCGGTCATTTTCTTTCTTTTTCACGAATCTATTGGGAATTTTGATCTGTAGCTCTCATTCGGGACGCCCGGATTCGACACCCGTGGCAGACCTGACCCTGGACCCCTGACCATGGGCTTTTTGGGGGATTTTAAAATAATCTGTGATTAAAAGTTCATATCATGTAAGCCGATATCGTGGCAGGAGAAAACTTCAGAACTGATACGTTTGAGCAGGATTTAACAGGCTGTGACATAGTGTTTTTCAAATATGCACCTATAACATCTGTGGTAGTGGAGAGATGTTTCTCAAAGCATAAAACAGCTTTAGCTGACCAACGTCATTCCTTTACTTTTGGTAACTTGAAGTTGACCAGTGCTAAGTAAGGTATGTTTTGACCAATGGGTACAATAACTTATTTTTTATCTTATAAAATTGAAAATGGCCTGATGAATTTCGAATTTATTATGTAGTAGCAATAATTCCATTATTTACTAAGAACGTTAATTTTAAAATGTTGTTATTTGAACCATATGTTCATTATTTGTCTGTGACAGCTATTTATTTATCATTAAATAAATTGTTAATTTTTGTTAGACCATTTGTTTTTACATTTTATGTGCAATCTTTTACATTCTAAGGGCATTATATAGCTCAATTTTAGAGAATTTTTAAGTCAACAACTTCCGGGCCCTAATTATAACATTCAAAGAAAATGACAGTATGCATACTGATACTCTAAATTTATATGAGTATTTACATAAGGAATTTAATCTTGATATGGTAAACGTTTCTATTTTACAGCCCAGATGTCTATTCGTGTTGCGCATAAGGAGTATATTCGAGATATTATATCATGCGTAACGACTGAGGTGACCTAACTGATGGCTACAGAGGTACTCGCCGAGGTCTACTTCCCATAAGCCCCAGCCCCGTAGGACCGGGAACCCGGGCCTCGTCTGTTATTTCCATTAGGACAGCACCTGTTTTATAAGCTGCCCCCCCCCCCCCGTCTGCCTTACGGCAAACAGGACGGATGTGGAAACGCCACATACGCGCCAGTCCTTAATGAACCAGCTACCAAATAACCTTGGTAGGGCCGCCAGTGTCTAGCTCACCAGCTACTAGCTCTGCAGGCTAGTCCCCGGGACTTATAAGACAACCCTCCGCCCCCTCCGGGCGGCCCTGGCGACCTGGCCGGAGGTACCCAATTGCCCGTGGGTGACGGGAACCAACTGCCCCCTCGAGACCAACCCAATCCGAACAACTCCCATGCGGGAGGGGCTCGTTATGTTCGGCCCGAGGTTCCTCTAGTAACGTCAGAGGTACCACGAGTGCTAGGGGTCCGTAGCGCCCGCACTTTGGCAGCTAAAAGGGACGGATCCCTTCCCCTACGGGGGGCTACAGAGGTAGAGGGAGTTGCGTTATATCGGAATCCCCTAAATTAGAAGTAAAGAGGTGGATTTGTATTGTACATAGCACGTATATTATGCATATGCTCTTTTATATATTATGACGTAGTGGTTGCTGACCGATGTTGTCATTGTTGGCATGAAAATGGTGAGCGTTGGCCCTGGATATCCACTATAAGCCTTATCGCCAGTGAAGTAATATGTTTTGACATCTTGTACCATCTGAAAATAATTTCAAATATATAATGGAGCACTCAGCGCCGTTAACAAGTAAAATATTCATTTATTTTGCTCTCGTGAAGCTATTTAGTCTCTCGGTACTTGAGTGTAAGAAACTAGGGCAAATGAAGAATTTAAGTTTCTTGGTACCATAAAAATTAAATTTAAAAAACAGACAATAAACACGAAATTGCAGGTTTATTAATACTTCCAGAATTTTATTTTCATTCTATGCTGCAATTCAAGAAGCAATTTACTAATAATGTACTCCGCTAGTGAAAATATGGACAACTAAATGTTGCCCTGTTGCTGTTGGGCCTTATTTTGTAGAGGAGGTAATCCAGTTCCTGGAATTTTGTTTAAGGAACAAGGAGGCCGCACTAGCTAGAGAAGGGAGCCAGCAATATAAAATGAAAATACGTTTTGGTAAACTATAAGTTATACAATATAACACTAATGTCAGTATTCAGCAATTCAAATTATTATAAGACTAATTAGAAGGACGTTAACCTATGGATTGAGTAGCTCATTTTTGAGTTAAACATAAAAGGCTGATTTCGGCTATGGAAACACTTTTTATCTAAACATATTTTTAATTAGATGCTTTAATATCGTAAATTCATTTCCTACTATTTTTGTTGGTATAAACTGCAAGAACATAATCCTTGTCTCTCAGAGTATTAAAAGAGCTCCCAGGACACGAAATGTCGCCTATGGAGTCAGTGGGTGAAATAGTATGACGTCATGCTCATTTAAAGGATATGATCTGCGAATACATTGCTGTCTTCTGCACACATCGTTATTTCTCCAAACACTCGAGGATATGGCCGTATGCAAACGGTCCGTGTTTGAACTGGTGCTTATATGAACGACAACAGCTGCTTCTTTGCTTTGGAAAAAAACACCTGTACCACTGAAGCGTCATGACCATTTCTTTAATGAGTTCAGGCTAACAGAATCGATAGTTCTTGTCGTGATTCCCGAACACCTTTTTTAGCAATGTTGCTCTTGAATAATAAAATAAAATTTTCTCGCACACAAAAATATTTCTGCCTGCATTCGCTCAATAGTGTGAGTGTTAGCATTCATATATTGCTCATGATAATCGAAATGAAAGCAATATATCCAAAGGTCACATACACTTGCGGATGCTTCAGGCAATGTATAGCTTGCTTTCAATGTTCTAATTACTCCGGCGCACTGCAGACAGAGTAATATTGCCTTCCAAGCACAAAATTGATATTGAGATTTTACTAGAAAGTCATGTTTTGTTAGTGTTGTAAATATCAACACAACAATAAAGCTTTAGTACTTTATTTATATATGGTGAAACGATTTTAAATATATAAGAAATTTTCTCATCTAAACTATCCTTTACGCAAAAACTTTCCGTTCTTTTGGAATTTTTCTAAAATGCTATAACATTTTAATATAGGCAACATAAGTTGAAAATATTTACCTGAAAATCAGGTGTGCATCTTAAATTTTCTAAAGAAATGAGAAAGAGGCTGTTAGGGAAATTAATGCTGATAATTCGTCCCTTTATGCATATCCACTTCAGTGTTAAGGTTTTGCCTACCTTTTTGTACTTAACAGTTTTTCTATAGAACCTCAATAGATTTACCACCTGAAGTTTACTGCGCGGTACTAGCTGTGCGAGAAATGACGCCTGTAAATTGGCTGTGCAGAAATTATTAGAACTCAGTTACACAATGAATGTATTGCGACTGTAAGGGAATGAACTCGTAACCTGCAAAACTAGAACATTTACTTGCGTTCAAGATTTAAGATGAATTTTTACTTAATTTTTGCTTAACTCTTATTAATTTATGAACATACTTTTTAAATTTATTCAATTGGGAAGGAGAAAAGTAAGATTTTATTTGCTTCGGTTTTTTTTTTTTTTTTTTAATTTACGTCGTCTAACGTTGTCATGTCGGACGATGAATGGAATAGGTGAAATGATGCTTAAATGAGCCTAGGGTATATAGAGCTTGGAGTTACACTAAATTCGTCTTTCAGGATAAGGGAAAATCGCGGATAAACCTTATCCTGGTAGTTCACCCTGACCAAGATTCGAACTGTGATATATCAAGATGTAAATCACTATTTTCTTTGTCAAAAAGATTATACGAAGTTAATGATTTGGCTTTAATTTTTACTTATGAGTATTATTTAAAAATAAATATGTTCAAATTCTCCATTAAAATAATTTTTCTGTTTCACCAAACCCTTATTTTAAGTTTATGATGTTAGAATGCAATTAAATTCTGCCATATTATTAATTATTAAGTAATTAAGGTTAATTCATTATAATTATATTCCACACGAATGTAGTTCATTGCCAAACCCCGAAAATTGGAGTCTGTGTGCAATTTACAAGTTATCCCGAGGCAACCAGAGATAACAAAAGCAAATTAGAATTCTGCATCTCATAGAATTGATCAACATTTTAACTGTTTTCATTAACAGCAAGAGTACACAAGACATACAAACCGCAGCTAAAACTAACCTGCGAATAAAGCGCTGGGACTGTGTGGTAATGAACCTAAGCACTAAGGTCGTGAGGTTATGAAGTAGAGTAGGGCTGAATATTATAATGTACATATGCTGTAACGTTACCTGAGGAGAATGCAAATGAAATGAGCAGCCACACGAGGGCTACAAAGGGCACATATAATCGACAAACAGGCGCGAAGATCGGCCATAGTATTCCACGAAACATAGAAATACACCTGAAAATTTAGAAGTGAATTGAGTGAAATGGAAATCATGAAAATGCAATCCGTGGTGGCTGAGACGCCAACCCAAAATTCGCCTAAAATTCCAAGGTCAGGCAAGCGGTCAACGGAATAAAAATTACGACGTGACTAATGCGAGGCTTACACAAAAATGCGGACCGATCAGATGCAATTCCTCAGGGCTAACTAAACTAAATAAAAGTTCAGCCAAGTAGTTCCACATAAACAAGCGCCACTGAGGAGAAATCTTTCTAGCTGCTTTCACTCCCCGAACCTCAACTTCACCCACCACCCAGCAACCACCAAGTTTTCTGCAGGCGTTGAACTTAACACAGGCTATATCATTCCTTCAGGCTGCACGTAGTCTGCCAATGTTGCTCTGCTTTCAAATAAATAGAATTCCAATTTGTGTGTGCTGCATGTTGGAATGTCCATATGACGCAAGGATCAATGTTTAACATTGGAGCGGTTACCCTCCTTGTGAGTTGGATTTATATCACACGATGCGGCGACATATCTGAAGTTGGATTCGCCCCTTCGTGAGGTCTACGCCCCACACGCGCAAAATTTTCGCACTCCCTCGGTGTGGCGACGCATGTAGAAGCCAAACCTTACCTTGATGTAGAAGCGATGAACCTTTCGTCTAAAAGCCGTGAAGATAAAGTTCTCGAAGATTTCTATAAATCCTCTCTCCGGCAGCTGCGGCGAGCGATGAGATGTGAAACTTCTCAGGCGTGGTATCGATACAAAAGGGATTTCACTTTTGGGCAACTATGGAATAAAATAATTAAGACCGTTTTACTTTACTTTGAATAATATTTCTCTACATCATTTTCTTCCTTACATGCGACTTTCTCCACTGATGTATATAGCCCTTTACTATATATTAATTTTCTCCATTTGTTTATAAATGATGCAACGGTTTTTACTTACATTATTTATCGTAGCGTCGCCTCTTCGATGTACATTTTAAACGTTTACTAAAGGTTCATAAATGATGAACTTCAGTAACTTCTCGTAGTTACAAGAAGTCTTTTACCGAAAACACGTCCACCCTCTTCAATAGTTAAAGGCAGAAGAAAAAATTTAAGAATAAAATCATTGGTTCTTTTTTCCGGTTTGTTTGTTTGTTTGTTTGTTTGTTTGTTTGTTTGTTTTTGCTAAGCTACCACAATACTTAATTCTGATTGGTCCTACGTCACAATTTGGGATTACTATATACCTGAGCATTTGTTTCATCATCTATATGGCCTGCTTGGTTATTAACTTAAGTTGAATTACAGATGGCCATGTTTACCTAATATGTCCATGTATGCAATATCAGCTTGAACATCATGTTAAATATAAATCTCATACTCTGCGTTAGGTGGCGGTGATGTTTTAACAACAGTTCGTAAGCTGTTTTAGAACAAAATGGTATATGTTTACGAACCTATACAATCATAAATCGTTTTAAAATATATTTACCGTAGATTTTAGGTCAAATCCAAAATAATTTCCATTTATTTTTGCTTAGCTATAACACTTTCAAAGACTGAATTGCTTTTATTTTCAGTTGCAACTGATGCATTGAAGATTTAATTCTTTTGGAATACCTATTTATTTCCTAATCGTTTGCAGAAATACAGAAGGTAATTCTGTAATATAAGTAAATTCGAAATACATTATACCGCTTGCAAAATTTAAAGGCATATTGCCAGGTAGTACCTGCATCTTCAGAGATTCCGTGTACATAAGATCAGTTTTACCCGCCAGCAAAGGTTTTAACTATTCTTCCCATAGTTAAATAACACATCTAAATCATTAAGATCTTACCTTGACACACGTCACTGCAGTGGAACAGCAAACACGATTGCAATCCAGTAGCTCGCTTTCCGACTTCATGGATCTATCCCGGAGATTCAAACACAGGCACGCTCCCTTTTTCTAAGGCTGAAGCTGCTTCACTACAAATTCGTGACACTGCGTGCACACTACCTACACTTAAACGTTACAGAGTTAATTGCTGGGATTTTGAAAAATCTGCACTTGCCCTATATCCTGGATTGGAGAGCTTTCGTAAAAACTTGTTCATATTAAATACAATTTTTCTGTTCTGAGAATGAATCACTTCCCGTTTGTTGGTCGAAGAACCACTTGTCCCAGCTTCGAAGGACATGTTCACGCACTCGGATCACAAACACTGGAAAAAAGATATGTGTATAATGATAATTTCGTGTAATATTAACAATATTTCAGCTCGAGTTCAACACACCACTTAACGATGCCTTTTAATTTAACAAAACAACAAGATTGGCATAAGTAATATTCAAATATTTATCCGTAACATTTAACCATAACCATGTGAAGGATAAAACGTGCATCATTCGTGTTCTATGTATCGTAGAGACAGGATTTTGTACGGTCATGATCAGAAAATAAAATTCTTTCTTATTATAAGATTGGTATCTGTCATTTATCAAACATTTATCCGAGCGTAATTAATATAATGTTCTCAGTTCAGGCACAGTGTACCACATTCGGCAGTGCTGCTAGGTGGGGCAAGCTTAGATTGACTGGAGTCAGCATAAGGACCGCCTCCATATGCCTTTAATTTTTGCGAAGATTATAGTAGGTGACAGTACTTGTTTCATACTACCCTGGATAGTTGAGTCTTTAGAATTACTTTTTTATAATTTTAACACCCAGCTCTGCTTCAATGTACAGGCGGAAAATGAACGGTAACTTATGAAGTCAAATAAAACTAAGAGAACATTTTATTCATACGTAATGGAAACCTTAAAACTTGGCATTTAAGAAATGTTGATGGAATGTATTATTATTTAAACAATTCTGTACCAGCTCTTTATTGCTGTCATTATGCAATTAAAACATTTTCGTTTTTCTGTGTCACCTTGTATTACTATGAAATTTTTGGTAACGCATTTATTTATAATAAAATGAATATACTTAAATATGGGGAGATTTATACATAAATTTTCAGTAAATAGTTTCCGTATATTATAATCACTACACATGTCATGAGAGAAAAGTCATTAGCTACTTTCGTCTTAAGGAGGAGGAATTAGTTAGGCTAGGCGAAGTTCTGAAACTTAGAACGGAAATGAAATTCTGAACTTTAGCAGGTCGCTGAGTGAACAATTGTTTCATAGACGACAGAGGACATTCGAATTTTCAAACAAAAGCAGGAGCGATGTTTGATAGTGGTAATTTAGATGGAAATTAGATCGACAAAGGAGAGCGTATTTTTAAAATTCCCCTCTTTTCTTTTGTGTGTATACATTCACGCAGGTTGTGATCTGTTATCGTTAGTCCATCGTCCCTAATTCAGCAGTGCGATTGGTGGTCTTCACAATAGGCTTCCCCGAGTAGCGTGTTATCGCATCACAGGAAGTTACGTTTCTCAATATTGTTACAGAAAGGGTAAATTTAATCCTTAAACGAGAAGTTTGAAGGTAAAAATACTTCAGTAATGGTTTGTGTTACTAAAATTCAGAAGCAGCTTAATTCCATTCATAGTCGGTAAATGGCTTCAAATATACTTCATTGATTATCTTCCATTGAATTGAACAACTAACTAAACTGGTGGAAAATAAGACCTGAAGCTTTCCTGGCGACGAATATGCAGCAAGCACGGTGAAAGGACAATTAGAAATAGACGTTTTGGGAGTTTGACTCTCTTCCATCATCATCATATTTATTAAATATTATAACCACAAATATAAACAAAGACAAACCACTATCAAAATTCACATTACTAAACAAAACACTGTTTTCAGTAAAATAAATGCCATGTCAGTAGATGGCGTGAGTATAGAAAATTAATTGGGTCAAAGAAACGTAGCTACTTAACTTGATTTTCAAGCTGTATTCATTTGTGCTTCTTTACCCGACGGATTTCCATTTTAAGGCCGGTTTCCAATGGGAGCTTAACTGAAATCCAGCATCACGATTAAACGTTCTGCTTTAAGAGGAAATGGCCAAAGTCTTTCCTGGCAGAGCATTGTTTCGATAACAACCATAGAGCCAATCTTCGGGAGACGACCATCTTGGCAATATGCAACACTTACTGGGAGTGGAGAATTAAGGAGGCTTGGTCATTTCCTCCGAAAGAGCACGCTGATACCGAAATTAAGAATTGCCATGTAATGGATTTCAAAGAAGTCTTGTATGTACGTTACGACACGAACAGGTGCAGTTGGTTGAGTTATAACAAAAGAAATGTAAGAAACAGTGTCCTTAGCAGATTTCTAAAGGATGGCACTTGACTGTGTGAATAGGGCATTCTTCGGATCCTTCTTAATGGTGACAAAGTAGCCACAAAAGAAATCTTTGGTTGAATAATGGGCTTCCAAAAAGTGAAAGCGACATATTCACACGAAGCTGTGAGGACAGTCAGACATTCCGTGGCTGGTAAGCCATTAAGACGGTCCGAGGCGTGAGGGCGATTAGGCCACTCCTCTTGTTCTGTCTTGGGCTAGGCTTACCAGAAATGAGAGAAGATATTTGTCGGCTCATATATACGTGAGGAACGAATAAAATTTTTCGAGTATTCCGCCTTCAGTAACTCTAAACAGGGATATTGGTAACTCTTGGTCGGCAACTTCAAGTTTAATGTTCGGATAAAAGAAGTTTGAAACGGGCATTACAGTGTCAATAAAACCATCCTTCTCACACATATCCACGCATACCCTGTGATTAACCTCTTTGCTTAACCCTGAGCTAAACAGTAGTTGCCCGCCAATATATTTGCTTCAAATTGTAGCGCCAACGTGGTAATCTTTGTTCGCCAATCAATTAGCTTTAAATTGGCGCCACAACGCGGAACCTTTGCTACATATAAATTGCTTCAATTTGGCGTCCCAACGTGGAACTGTGTGCCACACACAATAAACTTGTTGTTACAACGCTTAATCGTAATGCTGGATTTCAGTTCAACTCCTCTTGTAAACCGGCCTTAAGAATGGAAATCCGTCAATTTAAGAAGCACAGATCATTAGAGCTTGATAGTAAAATTAAGTCTTTTTTGCGATTTAAGTCCTCCAACGTTTAGTCATATCACACGATGAATGAAATGGGTTAAATGGTGCTCAAATGAGTCCGCGGAACATGGAGTTTAGAGCTACCCGACATTCGTCTTTCAGGATAAGGTAAATCCCCGAAGAAAACCTTATCTAGGTTACTCACACTAGGGACCTCTTGAACGTGAGGCAGACACGCTACCATCTACGCTACCGAGGCGGGCTCAAATTAAGTAGTTACGTTTCTTTAAACCAATTAAATTTCTATAATCACGCCATCTCCTGACCTGGCATTTAATTTACACAGTCTTTTCTTCAGTTATGCGAATTTCAATAGTGTTTTGTGTTTGTTTATATTTGTGTTATCCAGTGTTTCATTTGTGGTTATAACATTTAATAAATATCCTGAAGCTGGGAGAGATGCACACTCCCGAAACGTCCATTTCTAGTCGTCTTTCGAACTGTCTTGCTGCCCAAGAAGAAATTGAGCATGACCTGGTACAGTCTATTCGCAATCCATCACACATATACACTCGAAGAAAAAGATTATGTAGTTTACTAGAGTACTGACACCATACTCATCGACGAACGAGATATTGGAGATGGTATAATATAAGAAGATATCATTTTGATTTAATATATTAACGGTCCCCAAAGACAGACAGACAGAGATAACGTGAGAGAAAGAAAGAGATGCTCTAAGATATTATGTTGGTTGGTTCTTAAATTTTCGTTACATTAATGGATTGGATCATGGAAGAATACTCCGCAGAATTAATTTAGGAAAATGCCTAAGGGTAAGCGGGCTGATGGAGTAGGGACTGGATAGTTTGACGTCATCTTCTTCCTTAGCAGAGGGGTAGTACTCCGGAGTAAGAGACATGAAGGGTAGTTAAGGAAATAAGAAAACATTCTTACATCCGTTTAGAGCTTCCGTCGGCTTAATTTCCTCAGAAGCAGAACCTTCGGTAACTAAATTAATTCTGATCGAAGCGAAGACGAGTGTTCTAGGCTTCACAACTTTTAAGAAGAAACCGTGAATGAAGGGCAAAGGTATTTCTAACTTTTAATTATTTCCTGTAAAGGTTAACAATACCTAGTAATAAGAACGCTGGAGAACGTACGCTTAGCAGTCCGTTCATTTATTTTGCATTTTAATGCATTTCTTTTCTTTAGACGTCGCTTGCCCTCAGTCTGTTGCAAAGGTTTCCAATATTCTTATTGACTTCGCCATCACATAGGCATGGAGAAACGTAGGTATTCTAAGGGTATGCATTTATAAACTTGAATGAGGGGTTACACTTTTGGGCAGATGAGTCTTCTATTGATTACCTAGGAATTCTAAGAAATCTGTTTACTTGAAGAATTTCTAATGAGAGAACAAGAGGAAGGGAATCAACTATATGACACCAAGATCTTCAAATCCACCTTTGATGTTGGTGTTTAATGTCCACCTGCCGTTAATGAGGTCACAGTTCAAATATCGGGTAGGTTGAGCTTTGGCTTGAGGTTCGCAGGCCAGGCCCTGAGTGCCTTGGATGTCAGAGGTTGCTGTTCTGTGCTACTCAATATATTCTGCGATCCTCCACACCCCTGGATAAGGGGTTTTCTCTTTTCCTGAAAGACGAACGTCATAAGCTTCTTCTCGTGTGCTACCTAATTTGTTAAATACATTAAATCTTACAGATATAGTTATCCAGATCTTATGGATCATGTGTGTTGATGATGTGATTCCATTTTATAGAGAGAAGTCCTAGAAATTTGATACAAATTAGAAATTGAGTATCAAAATGTGATTGAATGTAAAATCTAAATTAAATTTTAATAACTAACATATTTAGGTATTCAAAGAAAATATTATGATTCTACGTGTTACATCACAACCTTCTGCCGTAATGTCGTAATAGTTAACTGATTAAATTAAATCATTTACAAAGAAATTATAATGAGATAGGGAAATCATCGCAGTAAATAGATTAACTATGTTAAAATCGATGCATAATATAAGAAGGAGAGTTAAATATTCTCAGGGGAAGAGGTTATTGGTTATGCAGTTTTAAGGTTTGAGAAAAGGGTAATTAGTTCTAGCAAGAAATGAGTTACCTCAGGAGCTTTATAGAACGGAAAGAAATTAGTGAAAGTAAACTTGTAAGTTAGTTATGAAAGTAAAGTAAGAACTTTGCCGGGGCTAGCCATGATGTATACAGATTTACCTGAAAAGGTATACGCATTTCTAACTTACTCTGTTTGCTTTCCCCTTTTCGTGTTACAGACGAAATATAAAAATTCAGTAGTGGATATCTTGTAGCAGATTCATTGAGATATTGGAGGTTGCTTCAGAGATGACAGAATATTTTCAGATATGTTTTAACAGAAGTAATTAGTCAAATTAAATTAGGATTTTTGTACAGTCATCTCCTAGGCTTTTGAACATACTTTCCTTCTTCGATCTTTCTCATAGGTTTTTCTTAGAAATATAACTTCTAATATCCTTTTACATAGACATAACAACTCAGTTGATTCCTTTATGCAGTCCTAAATAGATGTACCTTTCTGCTTCGAAAATTGTGATATCTAAATTGAAGATTCTCAAATAACTTAATATGAATAGCATCAACGGTTGGTCATTTATTACATCCATATACCAAAAATTCCTGTTAGAGTGTTTATGTAGCTGGATTATTTCTTCTCGAACAACGTTTCTCACACTTACAATACTTTAATTTTTACTTTTCTAATTCTGTTATTTATTGTTCTTTGCATTCTGTCATAAAAGCACTGTGAATTGTTTATGTACAAATCTCGTATAAGACAGGATTTGAAATTATTGTTCTGGCTAGGTTGGTACATCTTTCCTCGATATCCACGCGAAGTTTGATTGTCATCTGTCATTTAGTTTGTTAAAGGGTGCCATTGTGTTAGTGGATGTCGAAGGTGTTTTGTCATTTTACAATGAATAAAAATATTTAACAAAGAATCTGTCTTAAATTTTGCATTGCAAATGGTATTTCCTGTGCCGAATAGCTTAAAATGTTACAGAGGGCTTACAGTGAATCGACTTTATCAATGACATGGCTGTATGAGTGTTACAGTAAATTCAAAAGTGGTCGAGATGTGGTGGAAGATTTGTCTCGCTCTGGTCGGTCATCAACAGTTTCAACTGAACTGAACATCGCTGAATTGAAGGAAATGGTGTCTGAAAATCGCCATTTAGGCCCGGGAGAGATTGAAGGTAAATACTTATCTGGGGGTTATGCGTCGTTTGAGTGAGCAAATACGGCGAAAACAGACCAGATTTGAGGAAAGACAATTCATGGATTCTGTACCACGATGATATCGCAGGTAACAGGGCTATCATTGTGAACAAATTTCTGGTTAAAAGCTCAACAAATCTCAACGTACAACCAGCGTATTCACCTGATCTGTTACCGGCCGACTACTTTCTCTTTCCAAACTCAAGTTACCATTTCGAGGCACCCAATTTCAGTCAATAGAAGATATAAATAAGAATTCATTATAAAATCTTAACATATCTTTAAGATGCACTAACAAACTAGATGACAGTCAAACTCCGCGTGGGTATAGAGGAAAGATATACCAACTAAGCGACAAAAATAATTTCGTATCCCCTCTTATACGAAATTTTTACATTACCAATTCCCGGTACATTCTTGACACAGTAGTATCCTATATCCCATTTGAATTAAAGGTAAATGATAGGAAAAACAAAATTTCAGATATATGAATCCTCTGACTAGACATACGAAACTACATGAACTAATAGAATTGATCGCTAACAAAGCATAATTTAAAAATAATAAAACAACTAATTTCTGTTAATATTGTTAATATGTATTAAACGTCTTCAAATTTGACAATATAGCTCACTAATATTCAATATTAGTTCCGCCATTCGTGCCCTTCAAACTGAAAACAAAAAGGAATACAACTGTTCCAATGTGTAGTTCAGTATTTTATTACAAATAATATGAATCTAATTAAAAATTTCTTACCTTTAGGACAATTTTAAAATGCAATATATTAATTAAATTTCGGATAATACTGATTCATCGGAATGAAAATCAACTGCAAAAATCAATGTGTGTTCTAAATAATGTACTACAAAATTATAATTTTAAAATATCGAAAGAAAAAACAAAAATCATGGCTTTTAAAGGAAATTATAATGTAAGATCAAAATTTGTTTTAGGTAATCAGATTTTAGAACAAATATTGAATTTAAAATATTTAGGATGTAACATAAGTTTTGGAAACAGTGCTGATATAGAAGAAAAAGTAAACAATTTCCGAGCAGTATGGGACAATCCAAAGAACGTTTAAAAACAGAGTGAGAAGGGATACAGAAATGAAAATGTTTAAGGTAATGGCTATTCCAACTTTACTATATTGAAGCGAAACCTGGATGCCAACACAAAAGAATTTAAATAAAATACAGACTGCAGAAGTGGAATTTTTAAGAAGTATTAAAGGTTGCACAATATTGTACAAAATAAGAAATGAGGATATTAGAAAGGAATTAGAAATCGAACCCATACATGACAAAATATCAGAACGAAGGCAACAATGGCATGAACATGTATTAAGAATGGAGGATGAAAGATATCCAAATGCAGTATTAAACACGAAATTGCAGGTTTATTAATACTTCCAGAATTTTATTTTCATTCTATGCTGCAATTCAAGAAGCAATTTACTAATAATGTACTCCGCTAGTGAAAATATGGACAACTAAATGTTGCCCTGTTGCTGTTGGGCCTTATTTTGTAGAGGAGGTAATCCAGTTCCTGGAATTTTGTTTAAGGAACAAGGAGGCCGCACTAGCTAGAGAAGGGAGCCAGCAATATAAAATGAAAATACGTTTTGGTAAACTATAAGTTATACAATATAACACTAATGTCAGTATTCAGCAATTCAAATTATTATAAGACTAATTAGAAGGACGTTAACCTATGGATTGAGTTGTAGCTCATTTTTGAGTTAAACATAAAAGGCTGATTTCGGCTATGGAAACACTTTTTATCTAAACATATTTTTAATTAGATGCTTTAATATCGTAAATTCATTTCCTACTATTTTTGTTGGTATAAACTGCGAGAACATAATCCTTGTCTCTCAGAGTATTAAAAGAGCTCCCAGGACACGAAATGTCGCCTATGGAGTCAGTGGGTGAAATAGTATGACGTCATGCTCATTTAAAGGATATGATCTGCGAATACATTGCTGTCTTCTGCACACATCGTTATTTCTCCAAACACTCGAGGATATGGCCGTATGCAAACGGTCCGTGTTTGAACTGGTGCTTATATGAACGACAACAGCTGCTTCTTTGCTTTGGAAAAAAACACCTGTACCACTGAAGCGTCATGACCATTTCTTTAATGAGTTCAGGCTAACAGAATCGATAGTTCTTGTCGTGATTCCCGAACACCTTTTTTAGCAATGTTGCTCTTGAATAATAAAATAAAATTTTCTCGCACACAAAAATATTTCTGCCTGCATTCGCTCAATAGTGTGAGTGTTAGCATTCATATATTGCTCATGATAATCGAAATGAAAGCAATATATCCAAAGGTCACATACACTTGCGGATGCTTCAGGCAAATTACATTAGCTTGCTTTCAATGTTCTAATTACTCCGGCGCACTGCAGACAGAGTAATATTGCCTTCCAAGCACAAAATTGATATTGAGATTTTACTAGAAAGTCATGTTTTGTTAGTGTTGTAAATATCAACACAACAATAAAGCTTTAGTACTTTATTTATATATGGTGAAACGATTTTAAATATATAAGAAATTTTCTCATCTAAACTATCCTTTACGCAAAAACTTTCCGTTCTTTTGGAATTTTTCTAAAATGCTATAACATTTTAATATAGGCAACATAAGTTGAAAATATTTACCTGAAAATCAGGTGTGCATCTTAAATTTTCTAAAGAAATGAGAAAGAGGCTGTTAGGGAAATTAATGCTGATAATTCGTCCCTTTATGCATATCCACTTCAGTGTTAAGGTTTTGCCTACCTTTTTGTACTTAACAGTTTTTCTATAGAACCTCAATAGATTTACCACCTGAAGTTTACTGCGCGGTACTAGCTGTGCGAGAAATGACGCCTGTAAATTGGCTGTGCAGAAATTATTAGAACTCAGTTACACAATGAATGTATTGCGACTGTAAGGGAATGAACTCGTAAGCTGCAAAACTAGAACATTTACTTGCGTTCAAGATTTAAGATGAATTTTTACTTAATTTTTGCTTAACTCTTATTAATTTATGAACATACTTTTTAAATTTATTCAATTGGGAAGGAGAAAAGTAAGATTTTATTTGCTTCGGTTTTTTTTTTTTTTAATTTACGTCGTCTAACGTTGTCATGTCGGACGATGAATGGAATGGGTGAAATGATGCTTAAATGAGCCTAGGGTATATAGAGCTTGGAGTTACACTAAATTCGTCTTTCAGGATAAGGGAAAATCGCGGATAAACCTTATCCTGGTAGTTCACCCTGACCAAGATTCGAACTGTGATATATCAAGATGTAAATCACTATTTTCTTTGTCAAAAAGATTATACGAAGTTAATGATTTGGCTTTAACTTTTACTTATGAGTATTATTTAAAAATAAATATGTTCAAATTCTCCATTAAAATAATTTTTCTGTTTCACCAAACCCTTATTTTAAGTTTATGATGTTAGAATGCAATTAAATTCTGCCATATTATTAATTATTAAGTAATTAAGGTTAATTCATTATAATTATATTCCACACGAATGTAGTTCATTGCCAAACCCCGAAAATTGGAGTCTGTGTGCAATTTACAAGTTATCCCGAGGCAACCAGAGATAACAAAAGCAAATTAGAATTCTGCATCTCATAGAATTGATCAACATTTTAACTGTTTTCATTAAGAGCAAGAGTACACAAGACATACAAACCGCAGCTAAAACTAACCTGCGAATAAAGCGCTGGGACTGTGTGGTAATGAACCTAAGCACTAAGGTCGTGAGGTTATGAAGTAGAGTAGGGCTGAATATTATAATGTACATATGCTGTAACGTTACCTGAGGAGAATGCAAATGAAATGAGCAGCCACACGAGGGCTACAAAGGGCACATATAATCGACAAACAGGCGCGAAGATCGGCCATAGTATTCCACGAAACATAGAAATACACCTGAAAATTTAGAAGTGAATTGAGTGAAATGGAAATCATGAAAATGCAATCCGTGGTGGCTGAGACGCCAACCCAAAATTCGCCTAAAATTCCAAGGTCAGGCAAGCGGTCAACGGAATAAAAATTACGACGTGACTAATGCGAGGCTTACACAAAAATGCGGACCGATCAGATGCAATTCCTCAGGGCTAACTAAACTAAATAAAAGTTCAGCCAAGTAGTTCCACATAAACAAGCGCCACTGAGGAGAAATCTTTCTAGCTGCTTTCACTCCCCGAACCTCAACTTCACCCACCACCCAGCAACCACCAAGTTTTCTGCAGGCGTTGAACTTAACACAGGCTATATCATTCCTTCAGGCTGCACGTAGTCTGCCAATGTTGCTCTGCTTTCAAATAAATAGAATTCCAATTTGTGTGTGCTGCATGTTGGAATGTCCATATGACGCAAGGATCAATGTTTAACATTGGAGCGGTTACCCTCCTTGTGAGTTGGATTTATATCACACGATGCGGCGACATATCTGAAGTTGGATTCGCCCCTTCGTGAGGTCTACGCCCCACACGCGCAAAATTTTCGCACTCCCTCGGTGTGGCGACGCATGTAGAAGCCAAACCTTACCTTGATGTAGAAGCGATGAACCTTTCGTCTAAAAGCCGTGAAGATAAAGTTCTCGAAGATTTCTATAAATCCTCTCTCCGGCAGCTGCGGCGAGCGATGAGATGTGAAACTTCTCAGGCGTGGTATCGATACAAAAGGGATTTCACTTTTGGGCAACTATGGAATAAAATAATTAAGACCGTTTTACTTTACTTTGAATAATATTTCTCTACATCATTTTCTTCCTTACATGCGACTTTCTCCACTGATGTATATAGCCCTTTACTATATATTAATTTTCTCCATTTGTTTATAAATGATGCAACGGTTTTTACTTACATTATTTATCGTAGCGTCGCCTCTTCGATGTACATTTTAAACGTTTACTAAAGGTTCATAAATGATGAACTTCAGTAACTTCTCGTAGTTACAAGAAGTCTTTTACCGAAAACACGTCCACCCTCTTCAATAGTTAAAGGCAGAAGAAAAAATTTAAGAATAAAATCATTGGTTCTTTTTTCCGGTTTGTTTGTTTGTTTGTTTGTTTGTTTGTTTGTTTGTTTTTGCTAAGCTACCACAATACTTAATTCTGATTGGTCCTACGTCACAATTTGGGATTACTATATACCTGAGCATTTGTTTCATCATCTATATGGCCTGCTTGGTTATTAACTTAAGTTGAATTACAGATGGCCATGTTTACCTAATATGTCCATGTATGCAATATCAGCTTGAACATCATGTTAAATATAAATCTCATACTCTGCGTTAGGTGGCGGTGATGTTTTAACAACAGTTCGTAAGCTGTTTTAGAACAAAATGGTATATGTTTACGAACCTATACAATCATAAATCGTTTTAAAATATATTTACCGTAGATTTTAGGTCAAATCCAAAATAATTTCCATTTATTTTTGCTTAGCTATAACACTTTCAAAGACTGAATTGCTTTTATTTTCAGTTGCAACTGATGCATTGAAGATTTAATTCTTTTGGAATACCTATTTATTTCCTAATCGTTTGCAGAAATACAGAAGGTAATTCTGTAATATAAGTAAATTCGAAATACATTATACCGCTTGCAAAATTTAAAGGCATATTGCCAGGTAGTACCTGCATCTTCAGAGATTCCGTGTACATAAGATCAGTTTTACCCGCCAGCAAAGGTTTTAACTATTCTTCCCATAGTTAAATAACACATCTAAATCATTAAGATCTTACCTTGACACACGTCACTGCAGTGGAACAGCAAACACGATTGCAATCCAGTAGCTCGCTTTCCGACTTCATGGATCTATCCCGGAGATTCAAACACAGGCACGCTCCCTTTTTCTAAGGCTGAAGCTGCTTCACTACAAATTCGTGACACTGCGTGCACACTACCTACACTTAAACGTTACAGAGTTAATTGCTGGGATTTTGAAAAATCTGCACTTGCCCTATATCCTGGATTGGAGAGCTTTCGTAAAAACTTGTTCATATTAAATACAATTTTTCTGTTCTGAGAATGAATCACTTCCCGTTTGTTGGTCGAAGAACCACTTGTCCCAGCTTCGAAGGACATGTTCACGCACTCGGATCACAAACACTGGAAAAAAGATATGTGTATAATGATAATTTCGTGTAATATTAACAATATTTCAGCTCGAGTTCAACACACCACTTAACGATGCCTTTTAATTTAACAAAACAACAAGATTGGCATAAGTAATATTCAAATATTTATCCGTAACATTTAACCATAACCATGTGAAGGATAAAACGTGCATCATTCGTGTTCTATGTATCGTAGAGACAGGATTTTGTACGGTCATGATCAGAAAATAAAATTCTTTCTTATTATAAGATTGGTATCTGTCATTTATCAAACATTTATCCGAGCGTAATTAATATAATGTTCTCAGTTCAGGCACAGTGTACCACATTCGGCAGTGCTGCTAGGTGGGGCAAGCTTAGATTGACTGGAGTCAGCATAAGGACCGCCTCCATATGCCTTTAATTTTTGCGAAGATTATAGTAGGTGACAGTACTTGTTTCATACTACCCTGGATAGTTGAGTCTTTAGAATTACTTTTTTATAATTTTAACACCCAGCTCTGCTTCAATGTACAGGCGGAAAATGAACGGTAACTTATGAAGTCAAATAAAACTAAGAGAACATTTTATTCATACGTAATGGAAACCTTAAAACTTGGCATTTAAGAAATGTTGATGGAATGTATTATTATTTAAACAATTCTGTACCAGCTCTTTATTGTTGTCATTATGCAATTAAAACATTTTCGTTTTTCTGTGTCACCTTGTATTACTATGAAATTTTTGGTAACGCATTTATTTATGATAAAATGAATATACTTAAATATGGGGAGATTTATACATAAATTTTCAGTAAATAGTTTCCGTATATTATAATCACTACACATGTCATGAGAGAAAAGTCATTAGCTACTTTCGTCTTAAGGAGGAGGAATTAGTTAGGCTAGGCGAAGTTCTGAAACTTAGAACGGAAATGAAATTCTGAACTTTAGCAGGTCGCTGAGTGAACAATTGTTTCATAGACGACAGAGGACATTCGAATTTTCAAACAAAAGCAGGAGCGATGTTTGATAGTGGTAATTTAGATGGAAATTAGATCGACAAAGGAGAGCGTATTTTTAAAATTCCCCTCTTTTCTTTTGTGTGTATACATTCACGCAGGTTGTGATCTGTTATCGTTAGTCCATCGTCCCTAATTCAGCAGTGCGATTGGTGGTCTTCACAATAGGCTTCCCCGAGTAGCGTGTTATCGCATCACAGGAAGTTACGTTTCTCAATATTGTTACAGAAAGGGTAAATTTAATCCTTAAACGAGAAGTTTGAAGGTAAAAATACTTCAGTAATGGTTTGTGTTACTAAAATTCAGAAGCAGCTTAATTCCATTCATAGTCGGTAAATGGCTTCAAATATACTTCATTGATTATCTTCCATTGAATTGAACAACTAACTAAACTGGTGGAAAATAAGACCTGAAGCTTTCCTGGCGACGAATATGCAGCAAGCACGGTGAAAGGACAATTAGAAATAGACGTTTTGGGAGTTTGACTCTCTTCCATCATCATCATATTTATTAAATATTATAACCACAAATATAAACAAAGACAAACCACTATCAAAATTCACATTACTAAACAAAACACTGTTTTCAGTAAAATAAATGCCATGTCAGTAGATGGCGTGAGTATAGAAAATTAATTGGGTCAAAGAAACGTAGCTACTTAACTTGATTTTCAAGCTGTATTCATCTGTGCTTCTTTACCCGACGGATTTCCATTTTAAGGCCGGTTTCCAATGGGAGCTTAACTGAAATCCAGCATCACGATTAAACGTTCTGCTTTAAGAGGAAATGGCCAAAGTCTTTCCTGGCAGAGCATTGTTTCGATAACAACCATAGAGCCAATCTTCGGGAGACGACCATCTTGGCAATATGCAACACTTACTGGGAGTGGAGAATTAAGGAGGCTTGGTCATTTCCTCCGAAAGAGCACGCTGATACCGAAATTAAGAATTGCCATGTAATGGATTTCAAAGAAGTCTTGTATGTACGTTACGACACGAACAGGTGCAGTTGGTTGAGTTATAACAAAAGAAATGTAAGAAACAGTGTCCTTAGCAGATTTCTAAAGGATGGCACTTGACTGTGTGAATAGGGCATTCTTCGGATCCTTCTTAATGGTGACAAAGTAGCCACAAAAGAAATCTTTGGTTGAATAATGGGCTTCCAAAAAGTGAAAGCGACATATTCACACGAAGCTGTGAGGACAGTCAGACATTCCGTGGCTGGTAAGCCATTAAGACGGTCCGAGGCGTGAGGGCGATTAGGCCACTCCTCTTGTTCTGTCTTGGGCTAGGCTTACCAGAAATGAGAGAAGATATTTGTCGGCTCATATATACGTGAGGAACGAATAAAATTTTTCGAGTATTCCGCCTTCAGTAACTCTAAACAGGGATATTGGTAACTCTTGGTCGGCAACTTCAAGTTTAATGTTCGGATAAAAGAAGTTTGAAACGGGCATTACAGTGTCAATAAAACCATCCTTCTCACACATATCCACGCATACCCTGTGATTAACCTCTTTGCTTAACCCTGAGCTAAACAGTAGTTGCCCGCCAATATATTTGCTTCAAATTGTAGCGCCAACGTGGTAATCTTTGTTCGCCAATCAATTAGCTTTAAATTGGCGCCACAACGCGGAACCTTTGCTACATATAAATTGCTTCAATTTGGCGTCCCAACGTGGAACTGTGTGCCACACACAATAAACTTGTTGTTACAACGCTTAATCGTAATGCTGGATTTCAGTTCAACTCCTCTTGTAAACCGGCCTTAAGAATGGAAATCCGTCAATTTAAGAAGCACAGATCATTAGAGCTTGATAGTAAAATTAAGTCTTTTTTGCGATTTAAGTCCTCCAACGTTTAGTCATATCACACGATGAATGAAATGGGTTAAATGGTGCTCAAATGAGTCCGCGGAACATGGAGTTTAGAGCTACCCGACATTCGTCTTTCAGGATAAGGTAAATCCCCGAAGAAAACCTTATCTAGGTTACTCACACTAGGGACCTCTTGAACGTGAGGCAGACACGCTACCATCTACGCTACCGAGGCGGGCTCAAATTAAGTAGTTACGTTTCTTTAAACCAATTAAATTTCTATAATCACGCCATCTCCTGACCTGGCATTTAATTTACACAGTCTTTTCTTCAGTTATGCGAATTTCAATAGTGTTTTGTGTTTGTTTATATTTGTGTTATCCAGTGTTTCATTTGTGGTTATAACATTTAATAAATATCCTGAAGCTGGGAGAGATGCACACTCCCGAAACGTCCATTTCTAGTCGTCTTTCGAACTGTCTTGCTGCCCAAGAAGAAATTGAGCATGACCTGGTACAGTCTATTCGCAATCCATCACACATATACACTCGAAGAAAAAGATTATGTAGTTTACTAGAGTACTGACACCATACTCATCGACGAACGAGATATTGGAGATGGTATAATATAAGAAGATATCATTTTGATTTAATATATTAACGGTCCCCAAAGACAGACAGACAGAGATAACGTGAGAGAAAGAAAGAGATGCTCTAAGATATTATGTTGGTTGGTTCTTAAATTTTCGTTACATTAATGGATTGGATCATGGAAGAATACTCCGCAGAATTAATTTAGGAAAATGCCTAAGGGTAAGCGGGCTGATGGAGTAGGGACTGGATAGTTTGACGTCATCTTCTTCCTTAGCAGAGGGGTAGTACTCCGGAGTAAGAGACATGAAGGGTAGTTAAGGAAATAAGAAAACATTCTTACATCCGTTTAGAGCTTCCGTCGGCTTAATTTCCTCAGAAGCAGAACCTTCGGTAACTAAATTAATTCTGATCGAAGCGAAGACGAGTGTTCTAGGCTTCACAACTTTTAAGAAGAAACCGTGAATGAAGGGCAAAGGTATTTCTAACTTTTAATTATTTCCTGTAAAGGTTAACAATACCTAGTAATAAGAACGCTGGAGAACGTACGCTTAGCAGTCCGTTCATTTATTTTGCATTTTAATGCATTTCTTTTCTTTAGACGTCGCTTGCCCTCAGTCTGTTGCAAAGGTTTCCAATATTCTTATTGACTTCGCCATCACATAGGCATGGAGAAACGTAGGTATTCTAAGGGTATGCATTTATAAACTTGAATGAGGGGTTACACTTTTGGGCAGATGAGTCTTCTATTGATTACCTAGGAATTCTAAGAAATCTGTTTACTTGAAGAATTTCTAATGAGAGAACAAGAGGAAGGGAATCAACTATATGACACCAAGATCTTCAAATCCACCTTTGATGTTGGTGTTTAATGTCCACCTGCCGTTAATGAGGTCACAGTTCAAATATCGGGTAGGTTGAGCTTTGGCTTGAGGTTCGCAGGCCAGGCCCTGAGTGCCTTGGATGTCAGAGGTTGCTGTTCTGTGCTACTCAATATATTCTGCGATCCTCCACACCCCTGGATAAGGGGTTTTCTCTTTTCCTGAAAGACGAACGTCATAAGCTTCTTCTCGTGTGCTACCTAATTTGTTAAATACATTAAATCTTACAGATATAGTTATCCAGATCTTATGGATCATGTGTGTTGATGATGTGATTCCATTTTATAGAGAGAAGTCCTAGAAATTTGATACAAATTAGAAATTGAGTATCAAAATGTGATTGAATGTAAAATCTAAATTAAATTTTAATAACTAACATATTTAGGTATTCAAAGAAAATATTATGATTCTACGTGTTACATCACAACCTTCTGCCGTAATGTCGTAATAGTTAACTGATTAAATTAAATCATTTACAAAGAAATTATAATGAGATAGGGAAATCATCGCAGTAAATAGATTAACTATGTTAAAATCGATGCATAATATAAGAAGGAGAGTTAAATATTCTCAGGGGAAGAGGTTATTGGTTATGCAGTTTTAAGGTTTGAGAAAAGGGTAATTAGTTCTAGCAAGAAATGAGTTACCTCAGGAGCTTTATAGAACGGAAAGAAATTAGTGAAAGTAAACTTGTAAGTTAGTTATGAAAGTAAAGTAAGAACTTTGCCGGGGCTAGCCATGATGTATACAGATTTACCTGAAAAGGTATACGCATTTCTAACTTACTCTGTTTGCTTTCCCCTTTTCGTGTTACAGACGAAATATAAAAATTCAGTAGTGGATATCTTGTAGCAGATTCATTGAGATATTGGAGGTTGCTTCAGAGATGACAGAATATTTTCAGATATGTTTTAACAGAAGTAATTAGTCAAATTAAATTAGGATTTTTGTACAGTCATCTCCTAGGCTTTTGAACATACTTTCCTTCTTCGATCTTTCTCATAGGTTTTTCTTAGAAATATAACTTCTAATATCCTTTTACATAGACATAACAACTCAGTTGATTCCTTTATGCAGTCCTAAATAGATGTACCTTTCTGCTTCGAAAATTGTGATATCTAAATTGAAGATTCTCAAATAACTTAATATGAATAGCATCAACGGTTGGTCATTTATTACATCCATATACCAAAAATTCCTGTTAGAGTGTTTATGTAGCTGGATTATTTCTTCTCGAACAACGTTTCTCACACTTACAATACTTTAATTTTTACTTTTCTAATTCTGTTATTTATTGTTCTTTGCATTCTGTCATAAAAGCACTGTGAATTGTTTATGTACAAATCTCGTATAAGACAGGATTTGAAATTATTGTTCTGGCTAGGTTGGTACATCTTTCCTCGATATCCACGCGAAGTTTGATTGTCATCTGTCATTTAGTTTGTTAAAGGGTGCCATTGTGTTAGTGGATGTCGAAGGTGTTTTGTCATTTTACAATGAATAAAAATATTTAACAAAGAATCTGTCTTAAATTTTGCATTGCAAATGGTATTTCCTGTGCCGAATAGCTTAAAATGTTACAGAGGGCTTACAGTGAATCGACTTTATCAATGACATGGCTGTATGAGTGTTACAGTAAATTCAAAAGTGGTCGAGATGTGGTGGAAGATTTGTCTCGCTCTGGTCGGTCATCAACAGTTTCAACTGAACTGAACATCGCTGAATTGAAGGAAATGGTGTCTGAAAATCGCCATTTAGGCCCGGGAGAGATTGAAGGTAAATACTTATCTGGGGGTTATGCGTCGTTTGAGTGAGCAAATACGGCGAAAACAGACCAGATTTGAGGAAAGACAATTCATGGATTCTGTACCACGATGATATCGCAGGTAACAGGGCTATCATTGTGAACAAATTTCTGGTTAAAAGCTCAATAAATCTCAACGTACAACCAGCGTATTCACCTGATCTGTTACCGGCCGACTACTTTCTCTTTCCAAACTCAAGTTACCATTTCGAGGCACCCAATTTCAGTCAATAGAAGATATAAATAAGAATTCATTATAAAATCTTAACATATCTTTAAGATGCACTAACAAACTAGATGACAGTCAAACTCCGCGTGGGTATAGAGGAAAGATATACCAACTAAGCGACAAAAATAATTTCGTATCCCCTCTTATACGAAATTTTTACATTACCAATTCCCGGTACATTCTTGACACAGTAGTATCCTATATCCCATTTGAATTAAAGGTAAATGATAGGAAAAACAAAATTTCAGATATATGAATCCTCTGACTAGACATACGAAACTACATGAACTAATAGAATTGATCGCTAACAAAGCATAATTTAAAAATAATAAAACAACTAATTTCTGTTAATATTGTTAATATGTATTAAACGTCTTCAAATTTGACAATATAGCTCACTAATATTCAATATTAGTTCCGCCATTCGTGCCCTTCAAACTGAAAACAAAAAGGAATACAACTGTTCCAATGTGTAGTTCAGTATTTTATTACAAATAATATGAAACTAATTAAAAATTTCTTACCTTTAGGACAATTTTAAAATGCAATATATTAATTAAATTTCGGATAATACTGATTCATCGGAATGAAAATCAACTGCAAAAATCAATGTGTGTTCTAAATAATGTACTACAAAATTATAATTTTAAAATATCGAAAGAAAAAACAAAAATCATGGCTTTTAAAGGAAATTATAATGTAAGATCAAAATTTGTTTTAGGTAATCAGATTTTAGAACAAATATTGAATTTAAAATATTTAGGATGTAACATAAGTTTTGGAAACAGTGCTGATATAGAAGAAAAAGTAAACAATTTCCGAGAAGTATGGGACAATCCAAAGAACGTTTAAAAACAGAGTGAGAAGGGATACAGAAATGAAAATGTTTAAGGTAATGGCTATTCCAACTTTACTATATTGAAGCGAAACCTGGATGCCAACACAAAAGAATTTAAATAAAATACAGACTGCAGAAGTGGAATTTTTAAGAAGTATTAAAGGTTGCACAATATTGTACAAAATAAGAAATGAGGATATTAGAAAGGAATTAGAAATCGAACCCATACATGACAAAATATCAGAACGAAGGCAACAATGGCATGAACATGTATTAAGAATGGAGGATGAAAGATATCCAAATGCAGTATTAAACGTAAATTCAAAAGAAAGAAGAGACAGAGGACGACCCAGGAAACGCTAGAGAGGTCTATGAAGCAGGAACGGGCGATATGCCCAAAGTATGGAGTGAAGAAGAAGAAGAATTTCGGATAACATGCAGGGATAGCGGTTCTAAAATATAGTTAACATTATTACACAAGTAAAAGACTATTTGCAAGAGAAGCTCCAGTTAACTTAAGCAGTTGATAAGTCCTTCTTTATAAAATAATAAAAAAGGAATTATCAACTTCTTAATTTAAGTGGAGATTCTGTTGCAAATATTTTATTTGTGTAATATGTGTTACTTAGTTAATATTAACTTATTAACTTATAATTTTAATAGGATGAGCATTTGCCATTTAGCAAGTGTTATCCGTTTCAAGGGCTATACAAGTGTATAAATGTTGCAAATTGGTTAAGATTTACCAGGATTTCATAGATATGATTTAAATATGTAAGTACATCTTGAATTTCTTCTGAATACGTATGATGTAAGACTTCAATATATGTCAGTTTTATGCAAATCCCTTAGGCCAATTTTCAGGAAACATAATAAGAACGAAAGCTTCCCTTCTTAGGATTATTTTGAAGCGGCTGTCTGTAGATATCTGCAGAAAAATTGCAACTTTTTATTCTTCCTCTAAGTATGAAAGTGAAAGATTATAGAAGGTAATAAAACACGAGGACTGTTAAAACCAAATCACTGAAATGTAAATATGCGAATGCTTGACCATCTGTTCCCTTGGAGGGTTGTTGATTTTTCTAAGATTATATCAGTAAATTTCTGTTGGTTTATGCACCTGTAAAATGGAAATGGTTACCAACAGTGTTTGTTGAATTTGTGCTTCACGTCAATGAACTCTGATTAAAGAAAAACATTCGCCGATTTCAACGCCCTGGCTGACTTTCACTTTAACTTTGATGTGAGAGTGAATGGAATGTAAACAGCTGCTGGGTCAAGTCTTGTAGGACACAGTTGATGAAGCGCTTAACTGTAAATGTACCGCATTGTGTAAATAACACCAAGTCCTGAGACTCATCACAAACGGTGAGCATTGTGATTGCAATCGATTACTGTCGCAAGAGATAAACAAGTGAAGCACACTAACCGGTCACTTAAACTAGGATTCTATTTTAGAGATTTATAAATAGTGACTAATGCAAATTTAACTTGACAATCATAGCTTCGTACGTAATTAAAATAGCTGAATGATTCAGCTTGAAAGCAAATTAGTGTGTGAGGGAAGGATACAGAAGTAACTATATTTGTGGTGTATTTGAAGTTGAACTAAATTCTATATTTTTAATTAATAATACTTTAGAAGTATCTCTCATTTGCATAACATTTTTGTTCTTTTCGATTGGCACAACCCTTTAAAATTTCTACCCATTTGTCTAAGAAATTGCCTTAGTAATTTGGACTGTAATATCCGGTGTATTATAAAAGCTAACCTATTTACACATTCGTACTAACCATCTATGTGGATATTTTATTAATTTATTACTGCTATTTATGGTTTTATGCCACAAACTTCAAACGGTTGGACCCATACATGCATACATGCCAAGAGTTCTCCTAAGAACAACCGGCAGGTATGACCAAAACAAAGAACTGTCATTTCTTACACTGCCAGTTGCTTCGCTAAAGCTCAGTTTGGAGATTTCCCTGAATGTAAAATAGTTTTTTGATATGCATATGGAAACAGATGTTAGAAGTGAAGTGTAGATTTATACTAAGCTTGAGACATAATTTCAGAATTAAATCATCATCAACCTTCAAGATAGACCATATAGGCCTGTTTCGGCTCTTCCCAGTGTCTCCGTGGTCTTCCAACATCTCTAATACCAACTGCTTTATACTGCAAATCCTGTTTGGTGAGTCTTTCTTTTGGCATTCGAGAGAGATGATCTTGCCATTTCAGTTTGTATTCCCTGAGTTTGTCATTTAAAGTAAATATTTTTAGTTGTTCTCTTATTGTTTCACTTTTAATGTGATCTTTAAGACTACAGCCAGCTACGTACCTCAATAATTTCATTTCAGCCGTTTCAATTATTCCTTTATCAGTTCTGTTCTAGATCCAGATCTCAGATCCATAAGATGTAACAGGCACTGCCATAGTTTTATAAAACTTTAATATGGTATCTCTTCTTCTTTTGTTTTTCAATGTTCGTTTTATAATGTCACATATGTGTTGAAATATATAGATCTTTTGTTTTAAATCTCTGTCACATTCATAGGGAATATCACAATCTAAGTAATTAAAATATTTAACTTGTTCTACTTTTTGAGGAGCATTTTTGACCGTGTTGGGTATTTACCAATGAAAGCCATCACTTTCGGTTTCTCAGCTGAAATGATAAAATTATACTTTGACATTGTTTTGTCGAGTTGGTACAAAGCTATTTGTAATCTGTCTTCAGTATCTGCCAGAATTACCTGATCATCTGCAAACAGGACTATATTTAAGATTGCACGACCTAACTTAAAATCTACTTTCAACTGAGCTTGCCATTCGGTAACTGCTGCGTCGATATGAATATTAAAAAGAGTTGGTGATATTGGACAGCCCTGTGTTACACCTAGATTGATAGTTTCTGTCTTAAAACCATTATCAATGCTAATACAGGTGCCTTCCTACATTTTCTTTATCATTAAAATTAAATGTTGAGGATATCCGTTTTCAGTCATATCCATAGCTTTTGCCGTATAACTTTGTCAAATGCCTTTACGTAATCAACAAATAATATACGGGTCTCTAAATTAAATTCTCTTCTCTTCTGTATTATTTGTTTTACTGTCAAGACGCAATCAGCACAGGATCTGCCTTGCCTGAATCCGTTTTGTTCATTATTGAGCAGTGATTCAGTTATTATATTTAATCTTTTTGCTAAAATTTTCGCTAATATTTTATAGCTTGTACTTAATAGACTGATTCCTCTATAATTTTTACATTCATTTCTCTCTCCTTTATAAATATTGTATTTATTACAGTCATTTACCATTATCCTCAAAATTAAACCTAAGTCAAAATTGCGACATATTGGTATTAGAAGTAAGGTACTTTGAGAGATACTAAGCAGTAGGCTGGGTGGTCTACTCGTCCAGTATCTTTATAAAGTATCCGTATTTTAGATCTTCCAGAATGAGGTAACTCTTTAGTATTTTCGTCTCCATTGTTGAAACCTTAGAACCATAGTCGTGCCCTAGCCACGGCATCCTGTGCATTGTATTGCCAAAACAATAACAGTAAATTTTCCAAAACACCAGAATAAAAAAATAACCGACAGTACCTATGAGACAATCTATTCTGCTACACTGAGGTGCCTGTTATAACGAAACCATTTGTTTATAGTCAGACTATCCCTAGCTGTTAACTAGTTGCTGGTAAACAACACTTGACGTAATACGTATTGAGTAGTGTCCATACAAACAACATACCACAGAGCATCTACATTCAGATAATCCCATCACACTGGATATCCAGTTATGTAGTGCCATCATTTCAGTTCAGCATATGTCCCCTCAGTTATATTAATAAGTTTAAATAAAATCCATTTGGATTCCAATTGTGTACAGTTTCAACAAAAGGTTTGATCTCGTCAATTTGCACTTTTTTTAAAATAGCACAATAAGCTGTATTAATTTTATAACGCAATAAACACAATAGCAGTCAGCATCGTGGAGAAAAATACAAATATGTCTTCATTATTAAGTTATAATTATAAGAATACGTATGTATATTCTATTTCATGTAAAATTATAAACTTTTATAAGTCATAATTTTATTAATGTTTAATAAAAAGTGTTAGGTAGGTATAATATTCTTGTATTGAAATCATGAACATTGAGCTTAGCAATGCAATTTCTGGATCCAGGTGAAAGACACTGAAGACAGTGTAATTAATGATAACTATGGTTGCAACGCTACTCAGTCGATCAGAATGCGATCAGCTCAACAGAAAATGACCTCCTATTTTGAGATATAACTAAGGAATTCTGTCCATCTCCAAGGATTAAAACCCAAACAAGGTTCTTAAGAATTAGTGACTTTTTTCCGATAAGAATTAGCAGCTTTAAGGTTTGATAACATATTGAAGGAACCGTGATGGGATAGTGATTAGGCCGGACCTCCTTGAGGTCATGTTTTTCTTTATTCATATTGATAGTAATTTATTTCTTATCTTTCCTTTTACATCAACAAATGGAAATACAAAATCAAGATTACAGTTATAAAATCCACACTGAAATATGCCATATATTGCTAAATCCTATCATGTTGCCCACCACTGAATAGTAATTCGGTCTCCATACACCTAACCCTAGGTTTTTGTGTATTGGAGGCCCTCTACTCCGTTTTTCACTTTCTACCATTTCCCCTATCCCACTCTACATTTTTCTCTTCATTTTTCTTACCAATCTCTCTTTAACTTTCCCTAAATAATTCCCTATATTTCTCCCGTTATTTTCCCCTCTTACTGACAAAATTTTTCAAATTACTACTTCACCCCCCAAATTGTCCCATTTACGTAGCCAAGCCTACTCTCTCCATATCTTTGTTTGACTACAATTTAATATACAATGGAAATCTGCATTCTCTTCTCCACACAATGCACATTTATCTAGCTCCCTCTCTATACGTATACCTTTCATGTTTCTCACCCCTGTTCTCGCCCAAGCAAAACCTTCTCATCCTAATTTACTACATATATCTATATATCCTTCCCTCCCCAAGATCAAAACGTTATTCATTTTATGTGCCAAAGACCCACCCCAGTTACTTATGTTTTTAATATGAAAACATTCTTTAATTATATTATCATCTTCCAAGTTAGTGATTCTGTATAAATATTTCATTGCCCTTGACAAGATTTTAATTTTAGTAGAATGCCTGCATAGTTCTAACTGTCCTGCCCCATTAGGTGATGCTATTGGTAATCCCAATATGTATTTACAAAAGGATCTATGCACTCTATCAGTCTCTCTCCAAGCCTCATCTACTCCCCAAACCTCTGATCCATGTGACATTCTATTTTCTACTACTGCCGTATAAATCCTCTCTAACCATTTGACATTTATATCTGGCAGTTTACAGTAGCATGATCTTATCACTCTCATGGCCATTTTACCTTTGGCCACAGACATCTTTCTTTTGTTCTTTCCAGCTGCCATCTGAACTCAACCTTGTACCCAAATAATCAAATCTCCTCACTACCTCTATTTCTCTTCTATTAACCTCCCATTTCTCATCCTTACGCAACCTGTATCCTTTTTTGAAGACCATAATCTCAGTTTAGTTTTCATCAACTTTCAAACCCCATTTATTGTAATAAGAATTGGCTGCCTCGATTGCTCTTCTCAGCCCTCCACTTGATATGGACCCAACTACTGGGTCATCTTCAAACAGTAGCCGCGGTATTTCTTTATTATTAATAACTGGTGAATGTAACCTACAACTTGATATCTCCTCTAAAATTCCATCGATATGAAGATTAAATAATACTGGACTAAGTTTACATCCCTGCCTTACTCAATATAGAATGTTTTTCTTAAATTTGCGTCTTTTCCGTCGCGTTTGCGCTATATAGGCTTAGCGGTCGCTTCAGTTTGGAACTTCTGAGACTCACGGTTACATACACCTCCTATTATTAAAAACTGTTTTTCTTAAACTATATTCTTACACCTAAATTAAAAATATAATTCAGCTCTTCCCATTGCCAGTGCTAGGTTTCAGAATTCTTCACGACAATCTGACAGCTTATACCGAAATGGTTAGTCTTCTATAAATGTAATGTTAATTTAACCGGCATGTCAAAACTCATCGATGGAGGAACTGAAAACCGATATACATAGAAAAACAGGATTGGAAACGGCCTTCAGGGCTACGGATAAAGCGTACATTTTATGTAGAATGGAATGTGTTGGCAGAAATCACTTTGAATAGCTGTTTTAAGAACACATGAATATATGTGAACGATAATAGCATCAACGGCCATCAAAAACAGCAATATGTTTGCAAAAATCCTTAGTAAAACTGAGCAGGTTCAAGGTTACTTTGCTGTGAATGTTTTGATCAGCACAGTTACTGAAGTCTAAGGTTTTCTGTACGTCGTAAATCTACGACTCGACAACACCGGCCTTACTTCCCTTACAAAGGAATCCATTCTGAAGGAAATTAATTTCCCTACGCCGTGTTTGAATTCCGGATCTTGAGAATCAGAGGCTGACATGAAGCACCACGGGCCTATTAAGAGAAAACTCTTGTTCGGGCATGGCATGACGTTTGTCTCTGAACGCTCCTAGGTAAGCAACCAATCTACGTTCTGCAATGTTGTCATATTAGATTCTTTGTAAGTGGTACTTCACTAGCGCCAACTGAGTTCATCTCTAGTAAATATTATTTGTCTAAGACAAAAAATCATATTTTGTAAAAAGTGATCCACAAGGAAGCTAGCGAGTAATATGTCAAACATTATTCCATATTTTTAGCTCAATAATTTTCTTAATACAAATAAATGAAGTACTAATATATTATAACAATGCATAGCGACGTAGACAGTGTAATGAACATCATTATTGTGTGGCATGTGTGTTTGTACTATATTTGTAATTACTCAGAACTTAAATATGAACTATTGACATGACGTGATAAAAGAATTACTTTGAGTAACCAGCTCGAAAGAGAGCAAACTGTACACTTGTTGCTGGTCTGTAAGAATGCTAGCTACATCATCAGAACGTGAGTTGTCACATGTGTTTGTGCCCGCCTCGGTAGCGTAGATGGTAGCGTGTCTGCCTCAGGTTCAAGAGGTCCCGAGTTCGAATCTCGCTCAGGTTGAGTTACCTGGATAAGGTTTTTCCGGGGTTTTCGCTTATCCTGAAAGACGAATGTCAGGTAATTCTAAGCTCCATGGACCCCGGACTCATTTGAGCATCATTTCATCCATTTCATTCATCGTCCGATATGACTTAACGTTGGAAAATTACAAAAAAAATGTGTTTGTGAATGATTTGTAGTCTCTATTTACTCTAGGCAGTTCAAAGCAGTATTATTCAGTTATTCTTCCGTTTAAAAACCAGGGGAAAATGTATCAGCTGCATCAATTTGCAGCTGAAATTAGACACGAGGTAATCCGCCTTTCCTATCTCCACTACCAGCACAATACAATTGAGTTAATGTGGTCTTAAATTATGTTGCAAACAGAACATGATACTTTTAAACTGACTAACGTTGAACGACATATTCAAGAAGAAATTGAGAAGATAACACAAAACTCAGAAAACTGCAGTGACGTGCACATAAACTGCAAGAAAACATGTAAAGAAGTAGCACGTGGCGATATTTTGGGGCCTATCATAATAATTTTGCGATACTGGGACGATGAAGACAATGAACGATTGTCTCTTGGACGTAAGTGACATTCCCAGGTATACGATGACAACTGGAAGTTCCGTTGGATTAGAAAAACATGTAATTCAAAAACAATAATAACAATTATAAAATATAAAACACATGCATAATATGAGAACATCCATTAAGAAATTATGATTTAAACAACTGCATTATTATAAAATTTTGGAAAATTCAGTATGCGTTCCCTTACGTCTAGCGCCAAGAAGAAAGGAGAGTAAAGAGAGAAAGAGGGAGAGATAATATAAAAAGAAAATGGGTAGCAAGCTGGTAGTTTTGAGTGCACTAATGCATCTGATTTACCAGAGTCCATAGGGCCGCGCCGTGGCTCAGTGGTTAAACCACTTGGCTCTCACCAAGGCGGCCCGGGTTCGATCCCAGGCGATCGCAAAGTGAGATTTGTAGTGGACAACACGTGTTGGGGCGGGTTTTCTCCGGGACCTCCTGTTTTCCCCGTCATCTCGTTCCACCGGTGCTCCATCTTCATCTCATGTATCATCAGTGTCACCGCCTGCGCTGCCGTATGCAGTAAAAGCGGGCGTTAAACACTACACACCATACCAGAGTCCAGCACCCTTCCTATTTAAGACACACAATAGATTCCATCACTATATTATACCCTCTTAGAGTCCACGTGCTTAAGAGCCCATACGAGCCAACTCTGAAGTATTATTTTAAGTAATTATTTTGCACTGTGATTATTACTAAAATAAGAATATAAAGTAGCACTATATAACCTGTTATTGCTATCACAGAATTACAAACAAACATGAGAAATGTTTTACCTCTATCCTGAAACTTTGTAATCCTCTATTTAGGATCATAATTGTTGTTTCTTTCAGGTTTAGCTGACACAAAATTAGTTAATAATGATTTAACCCTCTGCTTCTGGAATTAATGCGCAAAATGTAACATAGAATCCTGTCTAAAAAGCAACAGAATTACTACTTATTCATGTATCCGACAGATATAATTAATGCCAAACAGTGTGTCTGCTTTACTATTTGTGCATTGAATTATAATTTGTGATATTTTAAACATTGGTTGAAATTTTAATAGTAGTACTATATAATCACTCCAGCATTTATCTTTGTGAAACATAAACAGAATCACAGATTAATCAGAACTGCTATCTCTTCGGTAACGACTCATTATTAAAGTTAGGAACTACATTGGTTTAGGTTATCCACTTATAGGAGAGCCGTGTGTGTTTGTACCAATAGACAGAAGCAGACCAGTTCGTATGCATTATACACAACATTACAAGTATTCCACCCGTTTCACGTCCGTTAATTAAACATGTCCGCTGTACAACCACGCATTTGTTTTGATTCCTCCGGGTCGTGCTTCCAAATTAGTCTGAAGCCACATATTCTGCTCGGATATACAGGGCTTTTACTCTGGGTATTGATTTTATTGCAAGCAGTGCAAATATTAGGCCTAGACCGCTTTATATGAAACATAAAGGCATTTCGAATCCTTCTTTATCTCAGTTTAATTGCCTATTGCTCTCTCTTTGATACCCTCAAAAGCGTTTTGTACATGCGATACTTATCTGATACAAGCTAGTACTTAATTTACACAACATATGTTAACTGAATACCTTTGAAATTGCCTGTGCCTGAAAGCTTTAAAATACGTTTGAGACGCTGTAGCCACAACCCATGATGAAGTGGCATGCCTATTGCGCATAACATATGGACAGGCCATGAAAATCAAAAGTGACTTCTTTTTATTCCTTATGTGCTATTATTAGATTTTTTGAAACCGTAAAGTATATTGAAATGCATTTAAAGGAAACATAAACACCCTAAAGTGTTTGTTAGGTTCATAACTTCTCCCAATCTATCATTCAGAAACTATTGTTAACAATGCTTATTCGTAATTAATTAAATAATATATAAATAGCTTAAGAACAAGGGCCTACCACCTAATGGTAGGGTCATCTTAGAGGGGGAGGGAGAGCAAATTCCTGAAACATACCAGTGCTTTGTACTTATTGTTATCTATCTTTAATTAATATTGTATCGTTATATCTAGAAATGACTGTTGAATTTCAGTGCTTTTTCACTTTAGAGCTACTATCACCTGCTTCCATTGATGTCTGTTGTTTGCCGTTCTAATATACTTGTAATTACTTCATATAAAATTAGGTACACTTTTATAGAAATGGGTGTATTGTGTATATACAGAGTGTCACAAAACGTCTGTCAAAAATTTAAGAAAAATGTTTGCGGATAGAGGATTAGAAATTTTATGATTGTTTATTTCCTTTTTGGAGTATTTTTTCTACAACTTTCTTGTTTCCCATACAAAAACACTCATTAACAAATGGGTGGGAAATGCATCCGGCAACACGTCGTTACACGGACTCCCTAATGCGCTGAGTTAGGTCTAAAGATTTTTATAATAGCTGGCAGCCTCCCAGACAACAGACAACAGATAATAGATAACAGATCTAGACTATATCTGGAACTGCATTTGCAGAAACAAGAGGTCTCCAAATCCCCACAAATAAATATCTAATGAGTTTAAGTCGGGCGAGCCTGGAGCCCAGGGAAATGGTCCATCTATCTCTATCCATACAGCAGGAAACTGTTACTCAGAAATTGACGGATGGAAAGCCTGAAACCTGAAAATGAGGAGAAGCCTCATCGTGTATGAACTGAATATCGGTGCCCAACAAGCGCACTACGTGCTGCACACTGGTACAATGAAAGCTGTGAAACGCATGCACCAATTTAAACAGATGTAAAAGCGCATGCTTACTACTGTGCTATTGAATCGCTGTTCTGTTGTGTGGTTATGGCCGCAGGACTGCAACGTATTATACATTTCACTGTGTAAGCAGTGTTGTAGCAAAAAGGGCTCCAGCATGGAAACAAAGAACTATCGGGGCTATATTCATTTAACTCTTTTTCCCCTATATGCAAAAAACGTTTTTCCAAAGTTTACACATAATTTTTTTTTATTTTGTATACAATATCATAGATATAATGACATTAGATGAACCGGTGTACCCAAGCAATAGCTCAATCTTGGACATTGAAAAGGCTATATCATTAACAGCGTCAGTCGTGAGCTTTCACAGCCGGAGTCTGTAGACAGAAGAATTATCCGGGCTCACGAGCCGTGGTATGCTGGTGTTGGAAGATCCGGAAGTTTCGTTCAGGACTGCGGTGTAGATTGTCAACTTTTTATAATAATTTTAAGTCCCCCAACGTTAAGTCATATCGGATGATGAATGCAATGGGTGAATTGATGCTCAAATGAGCCGAGGGTTCATGGAACTTTTAGAGTTACCGACATTCGTCTTTATGGATGAGGGAAAAACCCGGAAAAAGCCTTATCCAAATAACTCACCATGACCGAAATTCGAACTGGACACCTCTTGAACGTGGCGCAAGCATGCTACCGTCTACGCTACCCAGGCAGGCCATCATCACTGATGGTATGGTCTGAGTCTTCTATGTGAAGGTTCAGTTAAAGATACCACGATTCTGGAGAGGGCATAAAGAAATGCTGCAGGAGAAAAATTCATTGTCACGCTAGAGACATACTGAATGTCTAATGCCTTCTCCTGAGAAATGTTATCTCTATTATCAAGTAGATAGAAGGTTAAGAATTAGCAAAAATAGCTTGTAGAACAACGAACACAAGGCTTTGTTGGACAATACGAGACTTTTCCAACCATATTTATCTTGTAAGCATGCCTACACACAGCAGAGTGCTTTGAGTAACGCAACATCCTTAAGTTTCTAACCATCAGCTTATTACATTAATGTAGCAGTATTTTGTGTATCTTACCTCTTCATATTCGGTGCTAAAGAACCATTGTGCATGCATAGAACTTAGCTACATTAGCTTTCATCGGTACCATCATATTTAGCTTCCTCGATTCTATGCCATGACTGCAAGTGCCCGCATCAGCACTTCAACCAACAATTTGGCCTCTAAAGGAGGAAGCAGATGCGTATTTCAATTTACCTATCACTTAGTAAAGTTTCGATAGGTGGAACGGTACTGGATATGCTTTCGTGTTTTACCTAGTTTACGAACTCTGCTAAGTTATACTGCTGTAAAATCATAAATTCCATTAAAGAAGCACTCTGACCAATACGAGACATTATATTTCCTTGTGATGGTTTTCTTTCTTTCACACATTATTCAAAACACATATATAATGAAGCAAATTACCGCGTGTCACCTGCAGCTGTTCAGCATGATAATTAAAGGGAAGCATTACGTCCATCTTCGTTAAGTACACTGGTCATTCCGCTCACCAATGAATTGTGAACCATGTCCTCCATCTAGATACTACATTTCTTTAACCTATACTGATAAAAGTTGCTCTTCGCTACCTTTTTACTTTTGTTTTTTTACAGACTAAAGTAAAAATATCTGGACTGTGTATTCCTAATAGTACAAATAACAATTGTTAGTAATATTCAAACCTTCACCACAATTATTAGTTGTGACATAGAATTAGTCAGGATAACAGATATCATTTAAGCAGAGGTTTGAAGAAAGGAGTATTAGATTTGGATGATTTGGTCTACCGGGAAACATATGAGTCAGTTGGAGAATTAAATGTCATGTTGGCATGTTGGCCATAGTAGCTCAGATAGAGCAACCGCACGGAGAGTGGGAGATCCGTGGTTCAAATCCTGGCTATGGCATTGAATCCTTCAGTGTGGCTCTACTCCCCCGTAGGGGAGGGGATCCGTCCCCTTCAGCTGCCGTGGTGCGGGCGCTTCGGACCCCTAGCACTCATGGTATCTCTGACGTTACTAGAGGAACCTCGGGCCGAACATTCGAGCCCCTCCCTGGTAGAGAGTTTTTCTTTCTTGCAATTTTACGTCCTCCAACGTTAAGTCATATCGGACGATGAATGGAATGCGTGAAATAGTACTCAGGTAAGTCCAGGGTCCATAGAGCTTAGTTACCCGACATTCGTCTTACAGGATAAGGGAAAACCCCGGACAAACCTTATCCAGGTAACTCGCCCTGACAGAGATTCTAACTCCGGACCTCTTGAACAGGGAGTTGTTCGGATTGGGTTGGACTCGAGGAGGTAGTGGTTCCCGATACCCGTGGGAGATCGGGTACGTCTCCGGACAGGGTTGAGGGAAGCCATTATTATTCGCGCGTACTAGCCAGCATAGCTAGTAGAAGGTGTGCTATATCACCAGGCGGCTCCACCGAGGTCATATCAGTAGCCTTCCCATTTTGGAGTTGGCGCGCGTAAGTGGCGTATGCACTTCCATCCCGTCTTGAGTCCATAGGACTAGATGGCGGGGGCTTGTTAGTCTCTAGGTCTTACCCTATGGGAAGCCCCACGGAGGCGCCGGGCGCCCTATTGGGACAGCTCTGTAACTCCCTGGTCGAACGAGGCCCGGGTCTTTGGTCCTACGGATCCAGGACTTATGGGAGTAGAATCTCTACTCAGTCTGTGGCTCTACTCATTCAAACCTTAGCCTACACATGGCTAGTGTGGAATAAATAATTATTTCCATAAATTTACCTAAAACCACAGCAGTTTAACTATGAAGCCTGGGACTTGGTACTTATAGCATAGTAAGTCGCCACAAAAGGTTCGTGTCTCATAGAATATGAGAATCCCTAGTGGTCTATCGGAAACATACGAGTCAGTTGGAGAATTTAAATACATATCGGCAGGTTGGCAATAGTAGCTAGATAGAGCAACCGCATGGAGTGTGGGAGATCAGTGGATCAGATCCCGGCTGTGGTATTCAGTCTTTCCGTCCGGCTCTATTCATCCAAAACTTAGCATACACACGGCTAGTGTGGAAGAAATTATTATTTCCATCAAAGGAGTATTAATTTCCCAAGAGAAAAATATAGCATTTACAACAGCAAAAAAGTTATGTTTCATGTGAGTATAAACATTTTTGGTCATACTATTCTTGGAAATAAACAATTTTTATATATTTCAATTCAATCAAAATGAATAGCTGTATAAATTCATTTATTACATCCTTCCTTATAGGTGTAATTGGACAATTGGAGTAGCGGAATACCGTAGACGTAAGCGATATCAGACCTTTTAAGAGGGAAGAAAAGGACTGCCCATTATAGAAATGTATAGGTACAGGAAATGCTCAAGAAATAAAAATATCTGAAAGACGGTTACATGTACAAAAAATTCGCTTAGTATAAAAGGCATGCCTTAAAGTCAAAAAAATATTTGGGTGAAAGATGTTTTTCACTTTATTTTACGAGGCGTTTCCGTAAAATGAGGTCTCCAATTTTATTTAATATATAAAACATTTTTATTTTCAATGGATGTGACCCTGATGGAAAGGCGGAACTTAGAGCTATATTTCAATGTAATCACCATTGCGATCGATGCACTTTTGCATGCGCTGTGGCAGTTTTTGTATACCCTTGTCATAGCACACTCCCGCCAAGTTGCGCAGGTAGCGCTCAACCTCGTTTTTCTAATCATCGTCGGTCTGGAAATGTGTTCCACCCCGATGCGACTTCAACTCAGAAAACAGATGATAATCACTAGGTGCTAAGTCTGGTCTGTAGGGGGGAAGTGTGGGGGTCTCCCATCCGAAATGGGCCAGGAGATCAGCCGTTGCGTGTGTCGTATGCGATAATGCAAATGTTCTGTCAAAATCTTGTCAATCGTAGTCTTACTGACTTCAGGGATAAGTTCACACAGCACGCGAACTGTCACTCGCGATCTTTAAGCATTTCTTGCTCCGTTTGCAACTGTTTCGGCTGTAACTGAAGGCGGACCAGAACGTTGTTTGTCATGGACGTTTGTATGTACGTCTTTTAATTCTCTGACACACTTCCTGATGTTTTTGACGTATATACACCGTGGCCCATAGACTTCGTACAACTGACGATGAATTTCAGTGGGGGTAGTGCCCTTGGCATTTAAAAAATGAGTCACTGCACGCAACTCCCACTTGGCGGAGGAAGTGATAGGAAGCTCCATCGCAAACGGCTGCCCGGCCAAGACAAATATTTGCAACGGGGTTTTTGTGGTGGGGATTTAAAAGGGTGAAACCAAGCTACAATGCTAGTGTTGCCAGATTTCACGTAATAGCGTTCCTCACAGCTCCAGCGACCGCAAAGTGAGATTAGTGATGGACAACACGGCGGGTTTACTGGGGCGGGTTTACTCCGGGACCTCCGGTTTCCCCTGCCATCTCATTCCACCGGTGCTCCATTTTCATCTCATGTATCATCAGTGTCACCGCCTGTGGTGCCGTATGTAGTAAAAGCGGGCGTTAAACAATACATATTTCATTTCATTTCACGGCTCCAGCGCCTTCGACACCTTATTTTACGGACACGCCCCGTATATATCTTACAGATTCTCAAAAAAAGAGATTCTCACATTCATCCAGAATGAAGAGGACTTAAAACTATCACACAGATGTCCTAAATTATAATATTTTACTAGAAATACTTTGGGAACAATGTTTTGGAATTGTTTCGGAGTAAACAGTACATTTTTTTTTAAATCTTCCTGTCATAAGACGCAGAACTTAAGTAACTAGGGCATGCAAGGGACATTTTGTTATTTGAGTTGTGCTGTCACACAAACAACACAACACAAATGCACGCGCTCACATTTTTCTAAACATCCTGTTTTCTGAAGGGGACACAGTGATTCAAAAAACATCTATTTGTAGAGAAATATCAGTATCGAGTTTTTGAGTGGAATGCAACACCTCTCATACTATTTACGTGGAAGAATAGGTTTTAAATGCCATATGTAGCAGATAATCCTAACAATATTTCTTTCACGAATAATTTGCATTAACTGTTGTAAAATAGCTGTTCCTTAGTGTATGTGTTTCATGTAGCAAAGGAAACAGTGCATCACTTCAAGTTCTATCAGCTTCCTCAAGACACTGTATTTTAGTTGCAATTTCCTAGCTGTAATTTAGAAGATCAACATACTCTCAGACTGGTAGTGTGCAAATATTAAATCTCTACCACTTTACGCTGTTAGCTTTAACGCAGCGCTTTAAAAAGCTATTTGTGTTTATTTTGTGTGACTATGACCTTCTAGGGGCTTGTGTTAAGTCAATTCGTGGTGAACTAATTAAAACGCCAGAGAAGAGAACAGAAATGTGCAGCAAACTGGAGTTATATTGTTACGTTGTTTTTGTACTAACACAAACACAAACACACCCACACACAGTAGTTAGAGAAAATAGCTATATTATTTCATTTTATGTTTCTGGAGCTATAAACGCCCCATATGATTTAAAGGGGGACGTATGAAAAAATGTTCAAAAAATATAATTTTTTTATTGTTTTGTAAATAGTATATAGTATAAGCTATCAAACACCAAAATATTATGACTGTACGTGGTCTGTATGTACCTTTTAAAATTAAATGTCCTAGTGTTGCATAGTAGCATAGTAGCAACACATAGTCTTCCATCAGCTGTCTTGGAATCTATATAGCCCATTTACCAATTCTTAGCACACCCAGACTTGCAGCACACCCAGACACCCAGATCTAAAAAATATGTCTCTATGGAGAGACACAAAACCCAAATGAAAGCCTCAACAGTTTGATATGGAAAGTTGTCCCAAAACATTCATTTGTGTCTTCCATAGTGGTGAAAATTGCTACATTTGATGCTGCAATAGTGTTTGATAATGGGAATGTTGGCAGAAAGAAAGTTATGCATCAGTTAGGGTATCAACCTGGTGTGTTTATGGAAACAATTTTGCAGAGTATCGACAAAATTCGCATCGCTGGTGCAGAAATAGCTATGAAATTAATGCAGAAAGAAGCAAGACAGAAGAGAAATTTAAAAAGAAAGGCTGAAGAAGAGCAGAATGAGGATAAAGACTATGGATATGGGAAGTTCTGACTTAAAATTAAAATGCGAACTGAATAATACTTATTGTATTTTTAATTGCCTTTCTCCGTAACTTGCAATTTCTACAACTTCAACCCATTTTTCTCTCAAACTACTTCATCTAAAGTGAAGAAATTTAGCACACAGCTTTCTTATGCCACAATGAAAATTTTGTTGGTTCTAGAATTTAAGATTAAGCTCCAGATGGAATGTGATCATACAAAATATATGAAATTATTTTAATTTTTAAAGGATGCATAAGATTAACATTTTTTTTTAATTTCTATACAGCTTCAATAAGAAATCTAAATCCAACAAATTCATTTTTTATGTGTTTTAAAATAACATACCAAATTTCAGAAAGATAGCATATGCGAATTTTGAAATAGTGGGCTTAAGTTTGTAAATATCTCTGCATATAGAAAAAATATGTAGCATTAGTTATAAACAATGGAAAATTATGACAAACATTGTGCATATTTACTGTATTATCCTAAATGAGTATACTAAGTTTCACTTCTCTAGCTTGGAAACTTTGGATGTTATAGCTATTTATGTAAGACCCTGAATATTTGCATACGTCCCCACTTAACTCTGTAGCACATGATGTGTATGACTACCTTTTAATGTGCTTTACACCTATTGCAAACTTCATCATTATATCGGTAGCAAAAATAGCGCCAATTATAATCATTAACAATGGAAAACAAAAGAACAGACTTTAAGCCAAATGCTTTGGTATTATTTGTTAAACACTTAGAAAATTTCAGATTATTTCTTCATTTTTATAGTATACTCTGTCATTATGTAAACAATTGCGTCTTGATCCTTATTTTATGACTTCTCAACTCTGAATTTTCAGGATAACTTCAGAAATGCGGACTTCAAGTAGTTAAAATTGCTCGACCATACCGCTGAGGCTTAAACTTCTGAAAAATTCAATAACGTGTGCAAAATTAATTTCCCTTAGATTAAAATTAAGAAATGATTACACTTTAATTTTGTGCAAGTTCAAATCTGGCCGGGAATGATACATAAAAGTAGGGTAAAAGTAGCCTTTCAGAATAATATATAAAATATCCTATGGCTGTACATAAATAACTTTCTCTACTTTCAAAAATTATTCTTAAAAACGCTACTTCTTCTATTTACTTCATGAGCATAAATGTTTTATTGCGTATTCCATTGTAAATGCAAGGGAAACATGGAACTTCAGTAGGCTTAAGGACAGTGAAATATTTTAAACCTTGGCAGCATGTGATGACTTGGAAATTCTGTTCTGTTTCTATTACCAAGAGATAAAGATATTGGGAAATTCAAACAACTGACAAGGGAAATTTCGAAAATTGCACTTCCTCAAAAAATACGAGGTACGTGCAGAAAGTAAGTTCTGTTTGGTAATAAAATTAAATTTTGTAGATATACAGAAAAATTAATTATTGCACAAAATTCTACAACTCTTGAACTACTTCTCCACATAACTGCCGAAATTCTGCAGGCATTTGTCATAGTGAGGCACAAGTTTTTGTATACCTTCTTCATAGAAGCTTGCCGACTGTGTCTTCAACCAGTTGGAAACATTTTCTTTCAGCTCTTCGTCATTGTTGAAGTGTTGAACGCCAAGGAAAGATTTGAGATGCAAAGACAGATGAAAGTCGCTAGGAGCGAGGTTAGCGCTGTACGGAAAGTGGTCAAACACGTCCCACCAGATACCCGTAGGAAATTTTTCATTGCATTTGCAGTGTGTGGTCGTGCGTTGTCGTGAAGAAACACAACGCCTTCTGACAGCATTCCTCGGCGCTTATTCTGTATTGTGCAGCGCAATTTCCTGAGTGTTTCACAATAAACATCTGCTCCCATTGTTTGACCACGCGGTAAGAAATCAATTAGTAAGATGCCTTTCCTGTCCCAGAAACACTGTGCACATCATTTTACGAGGTGTCAAGATTTGTTTCGGCCTTTGCTGTAATACGGTACAGAAACAGTCCAACGAGAACGATTTATTTGTACTATATGCAATTAGCAGAAATAAAATAACTCCAAACAGTGTAAATAGCAGTATTTTATTTTAAAAAATGAAGATATTGGAATATTTTCGCATTATATTGTGACAGAAAAACACCACCACCAAAATGTACCAGGCACATGTTATGAAAAGAGCACAGCACCACTAGTTATTTTCACTTGCAGGAATGCACAGAGTCAACACATCCATGCTAATATTCCTTTATGCCTCTGTTGCACACAGCAACTCGCGCTGCTCTTTCTCGACGTTCACTGCTCTTAGACTAATAATACTCGCTTAACCACCCTTACTTCATGTCGACTCCCTGACATCTGACTCTCGCTAGACTTAACTGCCATGTCTCTGGGTCACGACGAGATGATTCTGAAACCGAAATCTCTGGAATTACTTCAATGGTACATTCTGGAAATCCGTTCCTCTATATTAGCAAAAATCGAACGGTCTGGAAACATCAGCGCCATAAAACCAATAGGCACGTAATACCAGCTCGTGACGTTAGTTAACTACTCTTTAGAAGTTCCATTACCCTTCTCTCGGGGGCAAATATACTTTAGGGAACGTGGATGGCTTTACCTCTTGTAGGTATTCGCAGCTGTCATGACTACCTTATCATTATGGTGATGATCCTCATAATCATTAGTATGCGCACAAATTTAAGCGCCCAGAAGGGAAGAACATTTAAGTATAGGGAAGCACGAAAAAGTACTATTTATCTATAGCCCCACATTATACCGAAGCACAAATGCAAATTTCACCATTCCAGATATGCAGGAAAATAATTGATATAAAGGAACAAGATATCTGAAGAGACCCCGTGGTTCCTAACGGCTGTAGGGTAACAGCTGATTAAGAGAAGCAAATTCACTATTGTTTAGAGCAGAATTAATTATCGTATGTGGAATTGCTGTAGAATAGATTTTCATCTGATAGCTGGATAGGAAGGAATGTCACAGTGCAGATCTTACAAGTTGTTTACGCAACTTTCTTTCAACAGCCAGCCTCTGCTTTTACAATTTTACAAATCTATTTCTCATCTTTCAAAAATCCATATTTTTATTTTCAGGCATTATATAAAAGCAATTGTTGTACTAGATACATTTAAAATAATTTTGAGGACATCGCAAACAAGAGAGTTAAAATACTTAAACTTTCTAACGTATGAAAAATTAAGCTATTTCAGTTAAAAATATGATGCTAAAAAGGAGGAATATGAATTACAATCCTATGCAATCTGTAAGTTAGAATATTAGGATGCTGCCATGTGCGAATTAAATCCGATGAGAAGTTCTAATACCTGTACTGGCTTATTGACATCGGGAGCGGAGGATCAGCTATACGTCATCTGGCTTGAAACCGCACCCAAACCCCAAAGCGTCAGGGGTCATTAATCTACAAATTGTATTCAATTCTATACAAATGATTATTCAGGCACTGTGTAGTATGTACTGAATGAAATAATACGAAGTAATTATGGTAGATATGTGCAGCTATATTCTGTCTCGCGCTAGTTTAATCCTGCTGTAAACTACAAGACGAAACTGACTCAACTCGCCACGTGATAGACGCTACATAACTTTTGCAACACTTGCAGTATATATGTATATATAGTAGCGCTAACTTATAGACAATAAATAGAATTGGGCTACATATTAATTTATTAAACCTATGAGTTGGAATATTAATAGAATCATGTAGTAACATAATGGTTAACTTTAATCGGATCCTTACGAAGAATTTTGATTTGTCGTTGACATGTACGTCTTCACATCACAATATTTTCTCTGCCCACTAATTTCCGCCCTCGCTTTTGAAATTTCAATCCAATATCTGTTAACAATCGATGGAGAGTATTTCGTGAAACATTTGGCAACTGTGTTAGAATTTACCGCATCCAAAACCTTATTTCATTTCTGAAAAGATAATCATGAACTTTACTACGTATAGCACTTTTCGTAAAGTCGTCCGATTTCTCCACGTTGCATCCTAACAATATGTACACCACATCGGAACAACTAAGGAGATCACCAGTTTCTTTTTCAATGTTTTTATATAGACGATTGCGGGGTTCTTTCTTTAAGCACCGTGAAGCAATGTACAAACATTCGCCTCTCGCCACTTTAAAAAGTTTGCCTCAATTATGTTTCATTTCGGCTGAAGCACCGGCCTGCTCCAGGTAGAAGAGCCTCCTGATTATAAATTACATATAGAGAAGTGTTCCTGGGCTTGTGAGATACGCGAGATGTATTACTTGACAGAGGGTTGAGGCGTATCGACCTTTAGTCGACCAGCGCTGCCATCGTCTCTTATCGGGTCTTATCTGGTCGATTAGAGAAGTGAAATATTAGTAGGTTCATGTACAGCTGAGTCCATAGGGTCTACTCCCATGAGTCCTGGATCCGTAGGACCAAGACCCGGGCCTCTTAAAACCAGGGAGTATCCGAGCTGTCCCAAAGGGCGCTCGGCGTCCTCCGTGGTGCTTTCCATAGGGCAAGACCTGGGTTACTAACAAGCCCCCCATCTGGTCCAAGGATACAAGACGGGATGGAAGTGGAAACGCCACTTACGAGCGACAACACCTTTAAGGTGATGGCTACCGATATGACCTCAGTGGGGCCGCCTGGCGATCCAGCACACCTTCTACTAGCTCTGCAGGATAGTACCCGGGAATATTAATGGCTTCCCTCAACCCCGTCCGTAGACGTACCCGATTCCCACGGGTAGCGGGAACCACTGCCCCCTCGAGACCAACCCAATCCGAACAACTCCCAGAGGGAGGGGCTCGAATGTTCGGCCCGAGGTTCCTCTAGTAACGTCAGACGTACCACGAGTGCTAAGGGTCCACAGTGCCCGTGTTCATGTACAGTAAGTTGCGAAACACAAATAGAGCGATTGGAAGCTGCATGTGTCTATATATGTATTCTCGCGCCTGCCGACGTGTGACACATTGCTGTCCGGAAGACATGATTATATCTGAACTGACTATACATACACTGGACTCACTGTATATGTGCGATAAGCTGAGGTAAACATCTCTGTGTTGCGAATTTTTGTTGTTACGGTTTCTCGCTTTGCTATGTAGTACAGGAAATACAGTATTAAATATCAGAAGCAATTCTGAACTATAAACAATAACATCTTAATCAGCATTCAACTCGATAGAAATCTCATTGCCGCAGAACTGTCTGGTATAGGAATGCAAAATTATTATATAACAGGAGTGTTCTCTAGCAGTTGTTAAATAAAATGCAGCTTAATTTAACATAAGTTAAAGGTATGTATAATTCCAACTGTCTTCTGTGTAATCTGTATATGGCATACTATTATGTATATATCTGTTGTAAATATTCCTTTCAGGACTCCCTAGCCCAGAACACACCTTTGTTGTATGTAAAGCAGAAAGATAAAATGTGGGGCTATTACGTTTATAAGAATCGAAAAATTTGCATACTTTCCTCCCTCCGAAATTAACTATCATAAAGCAGTGATCAGAAAATTACTTTCACTACTGTACCTAAAGGAAGGGCTTATCGTACGCATGCAAATAAAAGAAAACGCCCATTAGCTTCGCTAAGCCAATCAATAGCTTAACCGTTTACTGTACTATCTCTGTCTCTGTCTCTCTTCCCACCCAGGTTTTTACTGCAGAATTTTACTAAGTCGAGACAGATTATTAAAATTGTTTACTTGTCGGTTACAGCAACACTTTATAATGGTAAACATCAGCTCTTTATAGAATGTTGTACTAGTCGGCCAGGATATGAATTGACTCGGCGAGAAGAGTTACTAAACAGATACGTCACAAGTGGCCGGAGTACCGCAGGTACAGTTCCGATAACGCAAACATCAACATTACCGAGACGCTTCCAGTGTGACGTGCAAATGTAGTGCAGTTCAACACGGTGCTTCCTCGAACCTACTTCTGTGCAGTTTAGTGTAGTGGCAGTTGCAGTGCTCGTAATAAAAGTGGCTTGTGATGGTAAATAGTTTAATCATGGAGACGCCTACAAAGTTAAAAACAACAAGAAAAGTATCCCATTCTGATGAAAAACATATCATATATCAGGTTGTACAGTTCTGTTGACAAGAAAAACAGGAGAAAAATTTACTCGTACCCCTTGAAAAGGCAACACTTAGGGAAGCAAACATAGTGGGAAAGTCTAGGAGAACCATCATGAACATAATGAAGGATTTCTAAAATGCTTCAGCGACTGGGGTTAAGGTTACAACTCCGAGGAAAAATCGAAAATCACGCAAAATCATACCTCTTGATGATTTTGATAAGCGCGTTGTGCGTAGGAAATTTTTGGAGTATTATGAACTGAAAAAGGAAATTCCTACTTTAAGAAAACTACTGAATTTCGCTAAAGAAGAAATAAACTTTTAGGGTGGCAAAGAAACATTTAAGTAAATGTTAATAGAAATGGGAATTTAGTTTAAGAAATGCAAAAACAAACTATCTGTGCTAATGGAGAAACCACAAGTTGTTGCAAAACGTGCAGAGTACCTAAGAGCTATTAGTTTAAATGAAAAAGGACCACGTAAACCAGTAGTTTATACAGACGAGACTGTACTGTCAAGAAGTGCTGGCAGCATGAGGAAGTACCAGGTGCTTTGGCTAATACTAGTGCAGGTCAAAGAGCAATTATACATGCAGGGGGATACATGGGATTTATTGAGGGAGCTGAATTGATTAGCGGTTCCAAATCTAAATCAGCAGATTAGCATGATGAAATGAATAGTCAAAATTATAAAAAGTGGGTAGAAGACAAATTAATAGCAAATATTCCCCTGAAAGCATTGTTGTGGTCGATAATGCACCCAACCATACCGTACAGGAAAATAAATCCCCTAACACTTCATCTCAAAAGGCACAGCTAATTCACTGGCTAACAGAAAGGAAAATTGAATATGATCCGCAACTGACAAAAATTGAACTTCTAGAGATAGTGAAAATCAATAAAGAAAAGCCCATTTATTGGCTTGATGGAATAATGAAACAAAGAGGTTTTACAGTCTTTCGCCTTCCTCCATACCACTGTGACCTTATCCCTATAGTACTTATCTGGAATTTAATTAAACAAAAAATTGCAGCATATAACGTATCATCCATTACTTTGAATAATCTGAAAGCTATGACAACAAGCTGCATAGCTCAAATTACACAAAATGATTGGATAGAAGCATGCAAACACGTGAAAAGAATTGAGGAAGATTTTAAGCGCCAAGATGGGTTAATTGAGGACGCAATTGAAGATATAATTATAAACGTAGGTCTAGAGAGCAGCGATGATGATGACGAAGACTGCAGTCGTGATGAATGATATTTCAAGAAAATGGATATTGAGGGAAAAGAACGCAGTGACAGTGATACAGCTGATGAAGGGAATAGTGACATGGATGCAGCAGATGAAGGGCTTCAAACAAACATTCCCGGACGTGTTACTTCCGAGAATTAACGTGAAGACATCAGCAGGTGAGTACTATTTCAATTGTGCGACTGTACATTGCCAGTATCGCCGTCCCCTCGCTTCCCCTGTCTCCGCGCAGTTCCCTAAGCTTCATGTAATAAACAAAACAGTACTGCCCTCCTTCAAGAGCATTCCTATCTTGGCCGACTAGTAAGTGACTATTTCCCTAATAAGACGTCATCCTATATTGATCGTGTTAAAGTCGACCAATCAGATTCATGACATCATACATAACAGCGATAACTATTTTGCTATCGCACCCTCAGACACAATAACAACATATTCTGCACGTTTACGAACAGGCAAAGGATTATACATCTCACGGATCGTCAACTGTTAGCGCGACTTTCAAATGTCAAAATGGCTGAAGGATTTGTATGCCATGACTTGTGAGGTTAAGTTTAATTCAAGTGCCTATGTGATTTAGGGAATCAAATAACTTGTTTTATTGCGTTTAACAATTTATGTTATTCGTAAAATAGTCTCTACAAATACAACTCGTGGTTTTTTACTTCCTTAAGTAGATTCCCTCACAGATTCCTCGCTCGTAAATTTATCGGTAATTTCAAAACCACTCCTGACATTACTCATGATAATAGGTGGATGACACGTTACTGTTATCCATAAGATTATTACCTTATTTACTTTGTATATCCAGGCATGCCATTTTTATTCAATATTTTCCTAAGGATAAGGCCACTTCATGTTTCATATTTGGGTTATACCTTTCGTACGTCGTCTCCCCATCTTCCGCTCTCAATTTACAAAATAGAAAGATTTCTCTCTGCGAAGTCCTATTTGCCTTCCATTTCCATTCTTCAGAATAATATTATGAAGCAGGGCTTATAGAAACTTCTTATCTGTGCCACAATCTCCTCTCTTTGCCTGAATTCAGTGTCCTTCTTCCTTTATTATAGACGCGTCCTTTTCATTTTACTGCTTTCAACCATTCCAATGCTAACGCCGGATTTCTCCTTTAGTGGTCGCCATTTTACCATTTATTTTGTTTCTCTTCTCAACCACAACGCCACCTTTAGATCTTTATCTTCAGTACTCTAAATAGATTGTTCTTTTGGTCTCTTTTATATTTAATATCTCCGTTTTCACTAAGATAAGCTTTTAATTAAACTGTTTTACTTTCATAAGATTTGTGAAGTAGTAGTACTATATACGGATTTGAGATTACTGATCAGTCCTCACGTTTTGACCTGAAGATCTTTCCTGCAACCCATATCTCGTATTAGTAGTCCAGTGAATTTAACACTGGAATAGAATCCTGCTTAACAGCTCCAGGCCTATGTATAAGATGGCAGGGAATCGGGAAACGCGCGCGTTTCTCAAACTATCAAAAATGTAATTCTATCACTATTTGTTCAATGGGTATTTTTATCCCACTATAGTATTTCCAGTAAGTCATACTCATAACCTATTTTATTCCTCACTGGTACATTCTTGTAATATATCTGCATTATTAGAAATTATCACAAAATTCTCTGAAAATCTTAACCTATTTTTTAACTGTCGATAAACTTTATTGTATCCAAATACATTATGGTACTTAAAGTTCTGAGCAGGAGTAATGTTTAATCACTTGAAGCGTGTGTCGGATGCTCTTCAATAACAGTCCTACATCAGTTACATTTAAATATTAACAAACATGTTACATTATAGTCACAAAACAGACACAACTTTATCATACATAAAAAGAAAACATGATATTAAATGAGCGGTCATTGTGTCGTTTTCTTTTTAGTCTTCTATGTTGTGGTTGTGGGGGAGGGTGTCGGAAAATGTCTTGTAAAGTGTATATGGAAGATTGGCAAGAGTTTGGTGTAGTCTGGTGTAGCTTGTCCTTATGACATCCATCATTTCTGATATGTTCAGGTCACTGTGAAGTGTGGTGTTGCTAACATTCCATAGGACCCCTGTGGTCAATCTTAGGCATCTGTTTTGGATTATTTGGATTCTTTTTACTTGGGATCCTACAGCAGAGCCCCATATGGAGCAACCATATTACCAAATCGGTTTTATAAGTGAGTTGTATAGAATGCGTTTATATAACATTGCAGGAGACGATTTTGACTGAATTATATGTTTGATTTGTTGCATTTGGTGTCTTAGTCTTGACAGAAGATATGTGATGTGGAGATTCCAGGTTAGTTTACTGTCCAATATGAGGCCGAGGTAACTAACTGACGGAGCTATTTATGCATTATGCACTAACGTTTCTAAACTTTTTTGTGCAGATGCAAATGTAAATTGGTAAATTTTCAGAAATATTTGTAAAAAAGTTCAAATTTCCAATAAATATGTTTGAGAAGGGACTGCCATGACATTTCTATACACTTTGTTGCGAATTATTGTGTGTTTCAAGTGGGAAGGTGTTTGTCCTTGAGCTCTATTGGGCCAGCAACCAATAGGAGTCCTGCGGTGTTGTCGTAGTGCATTCCCGCTAAGTGGAATGAATCTGTATGACATACTATTCGCGCAAAGACAAAAATTTAGATTTCGCCAAAACTGTAGAAGGTAGAGAGTAATGTATCTAACATAACCATGAAAACCCCATATTTTTAGCTCAAATAGTTTTCCTAATACAAATAAATAAAACACTATTACATGTATTATAACAATAAATCGCGACGTAAGCACTGTATGAATCTGGCATCTATGGGTGTACGTATATATGAAATTACTCAGAACTGAAACGTAAATGTTTGACATGACGTGATAAAAGAATTACTTTGAATAAGCCAATTCGAGAGAGAGGAAACAATAAATTTCCTGCTGCCCTGGCAGAATGTGTCTGGTCACATTATATCTTTGTTTATGAATGGTTCGTAATCTCTATTTACTCTAGAGAGTTCAAAGTGGTGTGTATGTATATACATATACCTTTCATTACTCAGAACTGAAATTTTAACTGCTGCATGACGTGACAAAAGAATTACTGTGAATAAATCAAGGTGTTAAATTCGAGAAAGAGTAAACACGTCATTTCCTGTTAGCCTGTGCAATGCTGTATGCTTATGTTTATGAATGAATGCAGGATATGGAGCGTTAATTTACTCTGGAGAGTTCAGATCAATATCATTCAGTTGTTTTTACACAACAGTAGAGTAAGGGCTAAATAGTGCAATGGCTTCTTGCGGTGAATTTAGTGGCGAGTCAAAAACGCAATTAATGAGAAGTCAGGCTCTAAGTATTGTTCTTAAGGTGTACACGTTCTTCAAAAAATTGGACAATGAGGAATGTAGAAATCAGCTCGATTTCTAAAGTGCTCAACGGCTTACCGCTGAAGTGTGTGGCGCAGGTAAAACAAGTGTGTCCCGCATTTGGATTAGGACAGCAGGTAATTCATAAAGTATAATTATGGTTTAAGTATTTAAAAATATACATAATGTGCGATTTTTTTTTTTTCAATTTTGATTTTGGCAACTGCATCATTGTAAAAGTTTGTAAAATATAATTTGCTTACCCTTACGTCTGCGCCAAGCAGAGCTGCATGTTGTATGAGTGTGCGAGAGAGAGGGAAATATAAAAGGAGTGGTGTAACAAGCTGGCAACACTAAATGTGATACGACATCTGATTAGCTGGACTCCAGAACCCTTCCCATTTGAAACACATAATAATTCATTATTACGTCCAAATTTTTAAAACGACTTAGTTTAATTCAGATAATATTTTGTTAGTATGCGACACAGCTCAAATAATTTTAAAGAAGTTGAATACCGTGAAATATTTTCTGTACGAAAATGACTGGAAAATGTGAGGAAACAACATCTCATGTTGGCGATGGCTATAGCTTCAGTTAATAGAAAATTAAATAGAATTCATATGATTAATTATGAAAATAATATATCAGTACAATTAACAATCTCCTAAGTTTCCTGCTTTCACAAGAACATAAGAAAAAGGCCGACTTTTCACGGTGCTAATACCTGCCTACATGGCTGGATCTATTTTGTTTGGCTTCTCATCCTAGTCTCCCGCACTAAAAGCCTTCGGCCCATTTGTGATCGTGCGACAAAACTAACGACATTCCCGTGTGATTGTCGAGGTGCTTTGTGTTAGTGGCAGCTCATATCGGCGCCAGCTTGCAGCTATTGATAACACCTCGAAGCTGTATCCCTACGGATATTCACATGAACATAGGCATTCGGTTTTTCAATAAACATTTCCATAAACAATAACTGTAAGGCCGCACCTGTACGACTGAAAAGTTAATTTAGGGCTTATATTACCAACTGCAGCTAATGTGATTATTTGCGCACCCGCGGTTTTACTAAGTCCCACTTACTATAGGCTGACTCATATACAGTTGAAGGTATAAAATCGCGTTCTATAATGCACACGGTTTATGTTAGTAAGGGATACTAAACGTCTCTCTCGCGCGCAGTCCTGTTGACCTTATCTCGTTCTGCCACTCCAATCTGTCTTAGTTCCTACTTTTCCTTCGATCCTGAGCCCGAAACAGACCGTTGTTTATTGGTTACGTAGTATATAACTGATAGTATCAGACGTTTGACTTTAAATCTATATGAGATAGACTCATCCAGCAGCTGTATACAGCCATGGCAAAGCATGCCTTCCAGCTACACAGTCGAAGGGTTTCGTGCTTCCTCCTACAGAAAAGAGTTATCAGATACCTGGCAAAAATAACGCGTAATAGTTCATGCATGCCCTATTTAAAAAAAATTAAACATATTTACTCCTCCTTGCATATTTATTCTGCGAACAATTTTATGATGGATGCTCCATTTGAATTTCAGATGAACAAGATTTTGTAATCTATCTTTCATTATTTAATAATAACACAAAGTTACTAAACAAAATCCGTTTATAAGAAGGGAGAGGTCACAGGTTTTTCTCAGAAATTTGAGGATAGCAGGGCCACAATGTTTGTTCTAGTTGAAAGCAGCTTAAAGGAAAGCAAATATTTTCTGCTTGTTGTTCTTTATGGTTTGGGCTTCAGCCGCTTCCGGCTCCAAATTTTTGATACAATTGTTTGTTGGGTCCTTCTATCTTGTGATATATAAATTTATAGCTAACTTAGATATGTTTGGTATTGAGTGTAAGTGCAACTTCCAATTTTCTTTGTTTCTTAAGTATGTCATTTTCGTCCTCTTCCTTTAATTTTTCATGAATATTTACATTTGCGAGCATGTTCCAAACTTATTCGTCCTAAAATGTTAGTGACATTTTAAATATGATATTAAATAAAATCCTTACAAATTTGTTTACAATCACAAAGAAAGAAGGAAGTTATTCAAAAAGGAGAGTTTGGTTTTCTTTTCTTTACGTAAATAAAATGTGTAGTGTTTAACGCAGGCGGTGATACTGATGGCACATGAGAGCGAAGATGGAGCATCGGTGGAATGAGATGGCGGGGGAAACCGGAGGTCCCGGAGAAAACCCACCCCGCCGTGTTGTCCACTACAAATCTCACTTTTCTGTCGCCTGGGATCGAACCAGGGACGCCTTGGTGGGAGCCAAGCGGTCCAACCATTGAGCCACGGCGCGGACTTTTCTTTGCGTAGCATATTTGAATAATGTTTCGCTTAATGAGCAACTTTTTTTTTTTTTTGAGCTCCGTGATCACACATAAATACATGACGTCTCTCTTTCTTTTGAACTTTACCTAAAATCATTCTTCAGAATATCTCAAAACATGCATTTAAGATGAAGTATGAATAGTGAATTTTTATGTTCAATAATATACTTACATGCAGTGGAGAGGTAGAGGATGCAAAAATAGCTGCAGAGAGGTAAATAAGAGGGATAGTAAAGTACAATTTGTGGTTTAGGTTCTGTAGAATCAGGACGAATTGCGACGAAGAGAAGAAAAACATTTTAAATGGGATTATGGAGAAGAATAGAGCGTTGCTGTCGAGATGTTAGAAGTAAAATAAAGAAAAATGGGACTTTGAACCAAAACACCTTCTATGCGTCATGAAGAAAGAACTAAGGAAAATGCCGAAGTGTTTTATTGAGCTACCGAATGTCATAAAGAGGCTGTATTGCCGCAACTAATTTAAGCAACTGACTAAAGCTCTTTGAAATGTGAATATAGAAACAGTTGTTGTATATGAAATAACACAAATATTTCGAATACAGTGGGCTAAGAGAAAAAAATTCCGAATCTAATCTGAAGTAGAAAGAAAATCGATTAGCACACTGGACGACAATCTCGGTTAGGTTCAGTTATCTGAATTAAGATCTGTCCAGTTTTCTGATATCCTGCGAAATGAATGTCAGTTAACTCTAGGCTCTAAGGCCGAGGGCTCATTTAAACATTTCACACATTTCGTTCATCATCC